>JARHVA010000570.1:1495000-1512500 GCA_037957365.1 Torreya grandis | reverse complement strand
GACTTTTAGAGCTGTGATCAGGAATATCATTTGCCTTTGTTCTATTTTCTTGAGTTGGAAAGTTTATGTAACTGTGCATGTTTCTATGCCTTTTATGTGATTGGAGAATTAATAAGAAGACTGAGTCCTATGCCTTTGTTGATATTTTCTGTGTCACTGCAAAATTAGTCTAAGCTGTGAGCCTCTGTTTCTATTGTTTTCATCTTTTACATTGATCATGCCTTGTTTGCTCTTTAATGCAATTGAATCTTACATATAGTTTCACTGTACTCAGTATTAAGGGTTGAATTACATTCAGGTGCATTGCCATATTTAAATTTTCTTTCTTTGCATTTGTGTTTTTGTTCAAATTCCTATCCCTTTTCCCAATATACACTCGATATAAAGAAGAGACTAGCTTCTTAAAAATATAGAGGTCATTTCAAGTCACAAGTCCCACATTCTTGAAAATTACCATTGTTTATGGTTAAAATTACTTTCCCAAATTTTCTAAATTTTAGCAATGGTGGGAAACATAGCTGTCTTATCATGATGCAAGGCCAACATTTCTAAGCATTTGAGGTTCTTAAGATGTGAACTGTAATTAGGTGATGATGATACTACTGTGCTAACACTGCCTACAGCAAGAGCCCAATTTACACAAGCTAGCCAAGATGCACTGTCTATGATGGCTTTCATTTTTAGAATGAAAGATGATATGACCATCTATGGAGAACAAATGGCTATCCTCTTCAGGTTGAAAATTGTCGACAAGACTCAGGAGTATCGACTTGATTTCTCTAAGCAGATTGCATACTCAATGGTGGAACAACTTGCCCAATTCAAATCAAAAGGGGTTTTCAGGTACTCTTCTTATTTGTTTCACCTTATGCTATATTATAACTCTGGCATCTTTTCCTAACATATGCATCTTAATATCTATGACCCAATTTTTGGTCTACAAAAGACCACTCCTGTGTCTGCATGGACACATATTTTGTCCAAAACTAGTGATCCATATGAATTCTAGAAACATTTTGTCACCCCTACTTTTTATCACCTGAGCCCATAACTAGTTATAAATAGACTATTTCCAAGTGTTTCAAACCTTATGGCTAGTTGCCCAATTCCTTGTGATTACTTTTTTGGATCTAATCATACTATTATTAGAGTCCATGGTTTTTGTGGGGAACTAGTGATGCTACCTAAGATTTTGACCCTTAGGTTAGAATTCTTAGAGGTCACCAGGTAGGTGTCAGTGATAGATAATGAATATGGCTCTGAGAAGAAGAAGAAGAGGAAGATGTATGATTTCCCAGGGATGGCAAACAACATGGTACTAGAAGCTAGAGATGCCAAGATTGTTTTGCTTAGAAATTTATCCTTCTTGGGTTTGTTTTTAATTGAAGATAAATGGGTATATGAACCAAATGGTTTCATAGCTTCATGTATCAAGACTAATAGGGTTGCTACTAGAATTGCACATGAGGGCTGTCCCTTTTGGGAAAATAGAAAAAATCCTAGGGAAGATATTCTTGGGTTTTATGTTGAATTGACAGATTTGCCTCTTCAAAAAAATAGACCATGGGAAACTTTTTATGTTAAGCAAAGGGATTTTAATCCTAAAATCATAATGACATCTAGTTTAAGAAGAGCCCTAAAGAATAAATACTGGGACGCTGAGAAAATAGAAGCCTATTGGAAATATAGGCAAGAAATTTGTCAGACAACTCACTCTTTTGGGAACATGGACTTGGATGAGTGCCATCTATCCCCTATATCTAGCCCTAACACAAGCAATTTAATTACACAAGGTGTAGAGCCAGAAGCTAGAGCAAGATCCAGCCAAGAATCATAGGCCCCAGGGCAAACGGCAGCTTTAGTCACAATAACAGTTTGGCCCCAATCTCTTAGTGTCATGGAAAAATAAAAGAGTGTGGTATCTTCACCACCAAAAGCTTCCCCATCATTAGTGATCCTTGAAGTTCCCAATTCTGCACAAGCACCACTAACAACAGTGGTAGATGTTAAAGAAAAAGAAGCCCAACTAGAAGAAGAAACACTAAGGAAGCATAAAACGCTGAGGTTTCAACTGCCAGGGGAGAGGGAAAAACCCTCAAAACAACAACTACAGAGTACCTCGATGGCCCCTCAAGTAAGTATTGTTTCTCCTTCTTCTCAATCTCTCTCTTCTTCTATAGGGGTGATGATTCCATATGGACAAATGATACCTCCTGCCTCCTTTGCTATGCCCATTTCTCATTTCGCCCCGTCTATCCCTACTCAAGCTATATCATTACCTCAATTTTCTCCCTATGTACCCAAGAAAATACCTCCTCAAATTTCCCATAGCCAATAGTTGGCTATTCCATATGGCTTGCCACAAGGTCATCCTTTTGTGGGTGGGCACATTGCCTCTCCTTCCACCTTCCAAACTCAAGCAGACGCTGCTAAGAAGGCAAGGGAAGCCCAAAGGGAGAAAAAGAGGATCAAGGATAATAGAGCCTTGGCTATGCCACATTTGAGGTCACAATTTGACCCAATTCAGTAGCAACTGATAGTGACTCATTTGTCACCAAATATAATCAAGCCTAGTGATCAGATGTAGCTAGAAGACTACATAATGAATGTAGTGGCCATAGACATGTCCCTATTCAAACCACAAGATAGGGTCAAACTGCTAACTGAATCCACTTATGCAATTACTAAATATTACTTGAAAATATCAAGCTATAGAAGATGGAGGGTGATCTAGCCAAAGAGAAGGCAAATTATACCAGTTTGAACACAGAAATCAATACAAAGGATAATGAAATAGAGAGTCTAAATAAATAGTTGTAAGATATTGTTTCTCTTCAGACTCATCAAGTGATCCAGGCCCAAAATAATTCCTTAAAAGTAGGGATAATGTAGGTAAAAGATGCAGTAATGACCCTAAGGTGAGAAAAAGCAGCATTAAAAGAAAAATGTGAGGAAAGCCTACTACAGGTTACTCAACTACAATAGAAGCTGCTGAATGAGTAGAATAATACCACGGCTATACAAGCCCAATTTTAAGTAGAGTGTCAAAGGGTAGAGCAATTGAAACTAGAGCTAGCCAATAGGCCAAAGAATGTAGGGGTGTTAAATATGGTGAAGGAGCTTTATGAATCAACATGGAAAAGAATCTCTATGGAGATTATTCAGCTTAGACCTTCTCTCACCTTTCTGTTAAATGCATAGAAATTGTGCAAAAAGGTGGAGAACTCAGTTGAAGACACTCTAGCTACTATTTTTGGGAGAGTATTGGACTATGAAACACTATTGCAAAAGTTATATGATGCAACTGATGGAATGCTATCAGCAGCAGGAATTAATGATAGAATGGTTGCTGCTAAACGAGTGAATGATGTTCTCAATTGCAATGCCATAGCAATAAATTTTAGAGAGCTTCTAGATGTAATGAAAGAAGGAATCAGTGAAATGAAATAACACATTGAAGACCTAGTGCAATTAGGCCTTCCTTCCCCTTTTCCTGTTGACAACACTATGATGATGATTGATGAAATTAAACCTTTGTTGTTGGATAGGCAGAATGATCAGATAGTTTTTCAAGATTTAAGGGATGATTCATCAATACCTAAAGTAGAAGCTATTTTGATCCCTGTTTCCCAGCTTGAATTCAAATTGAAAGCTATGGTTCAGATTTTGCAAAAATTTTCACATAAGGATATTATCAACCTTGATTTAGCCTTCAACGAATTGCAAAATAGGAAGGGGTTATCTGACGATGAGTGGTCTGCCTATCAAACAACTTTATTGAAGCTATGATTTTCTATCATTTTGATCATGTGGGAGTTGGAGTTTTTTTTTAGCAGGCTCAAAAGCCCTTGGGGTCACCAATAACTGTAGAGTAGAAAATACTCTACGTTTCATTTTGATTTTCAGTCACACAATCCAAATTTTGTCCTTGAACATTTTGGTTCGAGACAGTGAGGTTTTGATTTAGAGCACATGCTCAAATTTATTTTGCCTCAATTTTGTTTAAGTGTCAAAATCAAGTGAAAGATGCCAAGTTTCATCAGCTGATGCACTTTTCATAATTTTAGTAAGTATTGTGGAACATGCCATGCATCCCATAGTAACTCAGTGGAGCATAACAAGTGTCAGCATCTGCATCTCATATACATTTCAAAGGCTTCTTTCCAATAAGCTTTCTCAGGATCAAGTAGAAGGTGCCAAGTGGAAATCATGGAAGGTTTCAATATGATTTTCTAAAAAGTAATGGAATATGCCACGTATCCCCAACTGAAGAGAACAGAAGCCACCATGTGTCAACATTTGAAGTTTCTTCATTTTGTTTCACCGATATAGTAAAGAATATGGTGGGTCCCAGGTTTTGTTTTTGAAGCAAGTGGAAGCCACCAAGTGTTGCCATCTATGTAAATATGAAATGAGGCCTGATTGTTTCTATAATATAAATAGAGTGATGCAGAAACCAACACGTGTCACCTTCCACAAGTTTCTCAAAGGGTAGCTAAAAGCAGCGGAGATCACCACATGTCTCTTTTTAAGTAATGCAGAAAGCACCACTTGTTTCTATAGCTGAATGTGGAAAGTGCCATCTGTCCCTATCCCCTTCTCGAAGTTTCTCAGGCGAGAAGTGCTTTGGGTCCCATTCTCTGTGAATTGTTAAATTTTGAAGAAGCGGATGGTGATAGATGTCAAAGGCGAAACACTCTTGAGAAAAGACACAAAAAGAGTATAAGTTACGTAGAAAGTGCTGTGTGTATTCAGTAAGTACTGTGGAACATGCCAAGTGTCATTTTCTAGTGCATCCTAAATAAAGAGAAGGTTTTCAAGAGGAAAAAGGTAATCAGCCAAGTGTCCTCTTCTATTTGATAGAAGGAGGCATTTTGAGTATCTATTTTAGCCAATGAACTACTGGAAGATAGAATGTTTAAGAATCTAAGAAATATCCTCTGTTAGACACTTCCAGTTTAGTTAGAGTTTAGTTGGGTCATTAGTTTGGGAACGTGCAGATGATCTAGAGTGAATCCAATGCTATAAATAGGGGTTCAGAGATCACCTGGAGAGATGAGAAGATAGAGAGAATTTTCTAAAGAGATTATTGTCAAGAGTTTTTAGACTTTTAGAGTTGTGATCAAGAATATCATTTGCCTTTATTCTATTTTATTGAGTTAGAAAGTTTGTGTAACTGTACATGTTTTTGTGCCTTTTATGTGACTGGAGAATTAATAAGAAGACTGAGTCTTGTGCCTTTGTTGATGTTTTCTGTGTCACTGCAAAAGTAGTCTAAGCTGTGAGCCTCTGTTTCTATTGTTTTCATCTTTTACATTGATCATGCCTTGTTTTCTATTTAATGTAATTGAATCTTACATATAGTTTCACTGTGCTCAGAATTAAGGGTCAAATTACATTCAGGTGCATCGCCATAATTAGGTTTTCTTTCTTTGCATTTGTGTTTCTGTTTAAATTCCTATCCCTTTTCCCATTATACGTTTGATATAAAGAAGAGACTAACTCCTTAAAAATATGGAGGTCATTTCAAGTCGCAAGTCCCACATTCTTGAAACTTCCCATTGTTGGTGTTAGAAACAAGCACAATTTTAACCATCAACACACACACACACACACACACACACACACACACACACACACACACACACACAATACTCTCTGTTATAAAAATATAGTGATGCCTCCTTAACCTTGTCCAGTAGTAAAACAATGATGCCTTATTTATATATTACAATGACCCTTGTATAATTATAAACATGTTGAAGGTACAAATAATGACTAAATATAATAAATATTGTGTGTTTAAGTTTACATCGACTTTAAAAGCATCCAATTTTGTGAGGCTAGGGCCTTCCTTATTTCACATTTTCTCTTAAAGAGTCTGAAAATGTTTGCGTAGACAAAACATGGAAAATATATAATTCTAAAGGAAAATATTTTTATTATATATACCCATTTTATTCTAAAAAACATCACAACTAAAAAATAAACAAGTCTAGATTGTGAAGTTAAGGAATAAATGATAATCATATACTTGGTCGTATGGGTAATATGAAGGCATTCCATTTCTTATGTTCTAAGTTGAATAGTTATGGCAATGTCAAGCAGCTAAAAGTATAGTTTGAAATAATATGGCCAACCTCGATAGGGTTATTTTCTATTCAATATTAACTAAGACACTCATGCTATAAAACAATAACCATTTATGAAGATTGAAGTGACTTTTACAATGGCTCAAGTTGTGGATAAAATAATTTTATAGTGACTTAATTACTAGATCAATAAACCAGAGGGAGGTGTCTAGATAGTCTAGTAAGGATTCAGTTACTCAATAAATGTCATATAGACTTGAATATATATATATATATATATATATATATATATATATATATATATATATATATATATTGAGGTATAAAACATGTAGATGATATAAAATCCCAATTTATTATAACATTCAATGATTTTTCCCATACAACAAATTTAATTCAGCCAATATTAAATCCTTCAACATGAATATAGAGATATGTTAATGCATCACCTACCTCTCAATCCTGAAACTTCCTTGTTGATTCACCTCTCTCCTAATGCCTCCTTCCTTTCTTATATGTTATGCCTTTTCTTATCCACCTCTCAAATTTTCTCTTAGACCATACTATGATAATAATTTTATCCTTATTAATTTATACCTATATGAAATAGGTGTAGTATTTTTGTTTTAAAGATTTTTCATTATTTTCATTGTTTTTTCTTTTTTAATATATTTGATTCTTTTTTATTTTCTAATTTAGTCTTTAAACATTTCCTTTTATTCTTTATTGTCTTCTTCCTATTTTTTTCCTTTTTCCATTTTTATTTATTTTTAACATAAATAGAGAAAATCTATAATTTCTAAATTAATTAATCATCCTTTATTTCCACTATAAAATTAAATGATAATTTCATAAATTAATTTTCTAGATTTTTAAATCTAATTATGCTAACACCATTTCCATTGGCATTAATGAATAACATACCAATTACACAACACAAATTTAATAATCTATTAAATTATACTATAAAATCATAGAAATTAACTTTCCAAAGTAAGTAGAAATAAACACACCATGCGTGAACTATTTTTTATGCATTCTAACATGTGCTAACTACTTTGATGTGTGTAGAGTTCTTGCTAGTTATTTATCATCCTCTGGTGTCTCTATCTATGTCACCCTCTCCGATGATGCTCTCCCTTCATCATGATCAAAGGGATGAGTTCTCTTGTGTCAACCTCACAAATAGGTAGTTAGATCATATCAACATGATAGCTATACAACATAAAATATCATTGAAATAACACATCCACATATTCATAATATAAACACACACTATAGCTAACTCACATTAATACAAACATGTACCATCATGTATATAAGCAATATCTTACTATCCCATAATAACATATATCTCAAGCTTAATAAAAAATATAACCAAACTAGATGTGTCAACTATAAATATCCATAGATAGTCAAATAGTTTGCTTAGTGAGGAATTGGGATGTAACATCCTTCCCCATAAATCTAGTCATCATCTTAGATGAATTTTATTCAAACATATATTCTGAATAAAAATATTGTTCAATAGAAAGTAACATAGTATAATAGTATCTAATCAAACAAATATATGTGTAAATATCTTATAGAACTCATCATATTCCTCCTAAGGAGCACTATATTTAGAGTATTGGTCCTTTTAGACCTTGTACTATGACATCTCTATTATGAAAATAAATTTTGCATGTGTCTATTACCTTGATCAATTCTACCATGACCACCCTAGGATCCAGATTCTATAAAGCATTCCAATTTAACACATGCATAAGATCAACTATATAATTCTTAAGATAAAAAATATGAAATACATTATGTAATATAACTAGGGCTGGTGGCAATTTAGGCCTATATGCTACAAGATTGACCACTTTTAACACCTTGAAGGGTCCCATATATTTTGATGACAATTTTGTAGACTTATCTAATTTAATTAAGCTCTTCTATGACTTAAACCACAAAAATACTTTATCACCTACTGTAAAGTGCCTTTCTATCCTCTTCAAATCAGCATAAATCTTCTAGCCTATCATTGTCCTTAATCAATCTCTTCCTGATTAATCTAACTTTCTCTTCCATCTTTGAAAGCATATCAGGTCCAAAGACTACCTATCCTCTAACCTATCCCAATTGATGGGTGTTGTTCACCTTCTCCCATAAAGTGCCTCAAATAGTGTCATCTTCAATGTTGATTGATATGAGTTTTTATATGCAAACCCAACCAATGGAATATAATCTTCCCACTTATACTATTTATCCATACAATACATATTAATAGGACCCTCTAACAATTAATTAACTCTCTTAGTCTATCTATCAATCTTTGGATGATATGATGTGATAAAATTTAACTGCATACCCAAAACTAAATTCAAAGTTGTCAAAAATATAGAAGTCATCTTCAGATCATGATCTAAAATGATCTCTGAAAAACCATGCAACCTATACACTTCCTTTACAAACCTCTTTGCAAGGGTAGGTGCATCATCTATCAAATTTCCTAGTATAAAGTGAGCCACTTTGGTTAGTTTATCAACAACTACTAAGATCATATTATGCCTATTTTATGACATCAATAACCCTTAGATAAAATCCACACTGATCACCTACCACTTCCATTCTAGTACATCATGAAGATATAATAATCCATCTAAATGCACATGTTCAGATTTCACTCGCTAACACTCCAAATAATGTGACACATAATCCACTACATCCTTATTAATTCCTTTCCATAAATGTATTAGTTAAGATCTACCATGAGCTTGGTTACACCTATATGCCCTAAATATTGGGATTTTTGTAATTCCTCTAGCACTGTGAGCTATAAATTATCATGATCTGGTACATACATCCTTCCATTATAACATAATAGACCATCACTCTCTAATCTAAATCCTTTATATTGAGGATTTTGAGCATTCTCAAATAATGCTTTTCTATTTTGATCATAAAATTCATCTCCTTGAGATAACTTAATCACCTAATCCCTGAAAGTATTCTTGATATTGGCTATAGCTACTATGTATCTTTTGTGACTAAGGGTATCAGCTACTCTATTCTCCTTACCTTTGATATAGATGATATCAAAATTGTAATAAAGTAAAAACTCAATCCAACATCTCTAATGAACATTCAAATTAGGTTGGGTGAAAATTTACTTGAGTCCCAAGTTATCTATCTTGATCTCAAAAGGTTTTCTCAACAAGTAATGCCACCACACTTGTAAAGCATGAATAATTACTGCAAGTTCTAAATTATGAGGGGTATAGTTCACCTCATATGGCTTTAGATTTAATGACTCATAAGCCACAAATATACCATATTGCATAAGGACTCCTCATAATCTATCCCTTTATGCATTTATGATCACTAAAAATTGGCCATTGGGGTTAGGAACTCTCAACATTGGTGTTGGCATAAACCTTCTTTTAAATTCCTAGAAAGATACTTCACACTTCTTTGACCAAACAAAGTTTTGGTTCTTTAGTTGTAAGGAATTAATTAGATTAGATATCTTGGAAAAGTTTTAAATGAACTTCCTATAGTATCCTATTAATCCCATGAAGCTTCTTACTTCATGCACATTCTTTGGTTTTGACCATTCCATAATGGATCTAATCTTCCATAAGTCTACTGAGATACCATCTATAGAGATAACATGTCCCAAATATTGGACTCTTTCTTAAAAAAATGCACACTTAGACAACTTTTTAAATAGCTTGTGATTTTGTAACCATTATAGAACCAATTCCAGATGCTGAAGGTGCTCCTCTTAATTATTGGAGTAAATACGAATGTCATCCAAAAAAACTAGAACAAAGTGATCAAGGTAATCTATAAACACACTGTTCATGAGAATCATGAATATTTATAGAGCATTAGTTAGTCAAATGGTAACACTGTTAACTCATAGTCCTTATACCAAGTTTTGAATGATATCTCAAGAATATCCTCTTCCCAAATCTTCAATTGATGGTATCCCGCTCTAAGATCAATATTAGAAAATACTATTTCTCCTTGCATTTGATCAAAAAGATCATATATATAAGGTAGTGGATACCTATTTTTTATGGTTGTCTTATTATTTAACATTTTGTAATCAATGTAAAGTCAAAGGGTACCATCCTTCATCTTGAAAAAGACAACTAGTGCACCCCATGGTGACACACTTGGCCTAATTAATCCCTTAGCTAACAATTCTTGAAGTTGAGCCTTTAGTTCAACCAACTCAATGGTTGTCATCTTGTATGGTGCCTTAGACTATGGTTCTAAACTAGGTATGATGTCAATATAAAAATCAAACTCATGTCTAGGAGGCAAACCAAATAATTCTTATGGAAACACATAATGAAAATATCTAAGAAATGTGTAATCTTTGAAAGATGGTTCCTTATGTTCCTCCATTTTATTTATCTTGATGATAAATTCTTGGCACCCTTTTCCCTGACCCTTCTTAAGCTGTATTGCATAAATTTTCCTAAGCTTCAACTCTCTCTTCTCACCTTGAATTTGTTTTTGATTTCCAAAATAATCAAGACACTCAACCTTCTTCAAGTAGCAATCAACCTTGGATTTATGTTTCGTAAGCTAGTTGACTCCTAGGATCACATTGTATGACCCTAATGGTGATACATATAGATCCATATTTTTTTTGAATTTGGGTAACCTAATATCCACTTCAACTAAACACTTATCAACCATTATTTTTGAGTTATTCATGTATTTTACTGACCATGCATTTTCCATTACACTATCTCTTCTAGTTAACTTACTAAGCATCTTAGGAGATATAAAAATTTAACTAGATCATATATATATCAAAATGGAAACTAGATGGTTAAAAAAAGTACCTGATATCTCTATGGGTAATGCCTAATATTTAATTTTTTGATTGTCAACTACTACATGAATTTGCTACTAAAAACTACCCTACTGAAGATTAGGGCCCTTACCCTTTGAGTTGTCTTGATGACAATCACGAGGATAATGGTCTTCTCTATAAATGAAACATCCACTTGATGGTCCTTTCCTGACATTCTATTGGTTTTCCTTGAAACCATATTTGGATCCATTACTTTATTTTTTCCCTAAACCATTATTGAAATTGAGATTCTAAATTTTGAACTGCTTCTTAGAGTCTCCACTCCTTTATTTCCAATTATTCTTATTAAAGGTTGACTTAAAATTTCCAAACCTTTTCTTGAACTTGTCCTTAGCCTGAGAAAGAACATTCAACTTTTGCTCCTATTTGACCACCTTCTCAAAGATGTGGTCTATGGTGGAAGGTTTGTGAACATCTACCTCTCCATCGATCTGGGGCCTCAACCCCATGATAAACTTTTTGATTCTTAATTGCTCATCACCTTGGTACTAAGATATGTTACTTAAGAAGTTTAATGAACTACTCCTAATACTTGTTCACTGGAAAATCACCCTACTTTATATTATGTAAATATGTGAGCTTATGATCAAAGTAAAGTTGTGGGAGCCACTATGACCTGAATAATGCCACAAATTGATACCAAGTGGTGGTGGTTAAGTTAAGATTCATTTCCAACCTCTTGTTAACCTACCATGTAGCTACCTCATCAACTAACTGGTATGATCTCCATATTATATTATTGACCTCAAAGTGGTTTTAAATTTTGAAATACTTCTCCATCTTAGTCATCCATGCCTTAGCTCCATTACTTAAAATAGTCCCATAGAAATTAGGTGGGTTCACCTTCTTGATGTCTCTAGACAACTCCATGACAACTTGAGCTCTAAAATATTGAAGATTTTACTACTCAATGGGAAGCTCTTCAGGTTCATCCTGATACTCTTTCTCATCATGACCATGAACCACCTACTCTAGAGTTGTAATATGATCCCTAGTATCATTAATGTTTGTGATAATATGATCCATCTTTATTGATTGCTCAGTGGCAAATTGACTAGGGTCAAATAGAAGGTTACTATCATTGATATTCCATGGACCCTCTCTAGAAACTCTAGCTTTCACCATCCTTATTTATGTCAATAAAAGGATATGAAAATGTTAGTAGACTCATTAGGTCCTAGATTTTTATCCATAGCTCTGATAACACATGTAACATCCCCACTAGGATCCAACTAGAAATACATTGTTTTTTATTTAATCAAACACATAAGCCAAAAATAAATTACTCCATAAGAATATAAATAGAGATCATATATATACTCAAGTGTGATAATAGTAAACACATATTACATATTATATCATATATCTCTACTGTCATGAGAACACTACATAAGATGAATATAGAAAGGTAATTATATGAACTCAACCATAGCCAATACAAGTTTACAACATGTTGTCAACATACAATAATAAGTAACTATAATTTTTCTTGATGATATTCAATAAAAAATACAATAAAATTTACATTTAATATACATGGTTACCCTAGAGCATATTTCTTGAATTCAAGTATTTTTGGTAATCTCAAGTGTCATCTTAATAAGTAGTACTGTTGTGAGGAGGAAAAGCATCATCCAAGCACTTTTCCATACCAATCATAGACCAACGATCCCCCACACTAATCTCATAAGGTAATGAACCTCCCTTCATGGATGAGTAGATAGTGATGATGTGGGAATCTATAGAGATAAGCAAGTATGATTATGATATAAGATTTTTAAACTAAACATGTAGTGTATCATAGAAAACTCATTATATTACAAGATATCACACAAACATGTAAATCATACTCATGAAATAATAATGTCTTGCTAAACATACTTTAGCCAAAGTTTTAATAATAGTAATATAAAATCAATCTATAGATCAATAAAATTTATACACACCACTTGATTTGATTGCATTTATCTAGCTTTGTGATGCTAGTAAAGCAATGAAGTCCATCTCACTCCTTACTCAGTATCAGCAATACAAATTGGTCAAATAAAATTTAACCACAAGATTAATATAATTTACATCCTACTATAAAACACATCATATAACATGTTAAACATAGTGTAACTAAAACATACATTTATTCTTCAAACATATGGATGAATATTACATTATTTTCTATCTCATACTCAAAATAATGACTACAGTTTATACCACATGGGTAAATATGTAATTAATTGTAGATTCAAATAACATAAATTGTTTCAAACTATATTACACCCTATGATAACCCATATTATCATAATCTAGTGTTTTTAAGCATAACTACTGAGTATCACAACTAAGTTAATAAAGTAGTCATAAATACATGGAAACCTACACTCATATGCAACACCTAGAACTACCAAAATTCCATTTTCATGAAACATAGAGTAATCCATACTAGTATTTGTTATACATTTAGAGGTTTTAATGCACACATTCATTAAGTTTTATTATTCATAATTATTTTAATGTAGTTTATAATCCACTCATGGAAATATAACAATAAGAATACACCCCTCTATACATGTACACACTATTAGTCATATTAACACCTACATATATTAATATTCTCTAAAGATATTTCCTTGAGGTTATTCAACCATTGTAATATTGTATAAACTGACTATGTTTTAAAATATTGAAATCATCCTTAATCAATTTTTTAACTTCTATATAAGTCTATGAATACTAGGTTGAAAGTTCATGAATTTAGGCTTGCATAACAAGACCTATCCTCTTTTTATTGCTATGTATGGATTTGGCTATTATTTAAGTTTATGATTAATTTAACTCGTTAATATAAATAAACACATTTGTAAATTTTCCAGCATATTTTCCTTGATTAGCATTTACACTAAGTACCATACTTAAAAGCCCTTAATTTAAATAATCCTCAATCCTCTTAAAACACTACGAAATTAATAATCTATTTTTTTAAAAAGAGGGTAAGACATATCCCTTCAAGGCATCAATTCAGACTTAAAGACTTATAAACAACTAATAAATGTGTCATAAGTTTTAGCTACCATTCCTAATATACAATAGGGATCATAATATGACACTGTATATATATATATATATATATATATATATAATCACTTATATTTATACAGCTTTGAGTTAAAGACTCAATCCTCTTAAGACACTACGAAATTAATAATCTATTTTCTTAAAAAGAGGGTAAGACATATCCCTTGAAGGCATCAATTCAAACTTAAAGACTTATAAAAAACTAATAAATGTGTCATAAGTTTTAGTTGCCATTCCTAATATACAACATGGATCATAATATGACTATATATATATATATATATATATATATATATATATATATATATATATATATATATATATATATCATCACTTATATTTATACAGCTATGAGTTAAAGACGACTACAATATATATAAGTGTTAGGGTGTGGAGCTAAAAGCTTCAACTGTTTGCAGACACGAAGAAGAGGATGCTGAAGAACCAGAAGCACCGGCGTCGGCAGCATGACCGACATTGGTCAGATGCAGTGCAGAAGGAAACCGGCGATGGCAGGGAGTCGGCCGACGTCGGTAGCACCAGACAAGCAGGGACCGACGTCGGTCGCCTGTGTATTCCAAAATTGCTATTGACGAACAGTTAGTTAAGTGAAGCGAGTGTTTGCATGTCAAATGAGTAATTATAGTCATGAGCTGCGTGTCTAATTATTGTAGTTAGATTTCTATTTTTGTAAGCATGGGATCCTATTTAAAGACCCATAAGGCATGTATTGTAATTATCAAGAAGGCAAGTAAAAGCATTGAAGCAAGCAAGGTCAAGGAGATCTACAGGTGTAAGGTCAAGGAGATCAGCTGAAGCATTCAAGGAGGGATAATAACTCAGGCTATAGAGTTGTTGTGTTGAGCAAGAGAGAGAGGGAAGAAGGTCTTGAGGTGTGGCAAGCCTTTGAGGTGGAGGAAGAAGTGGCATCTTCCTTATTGTATTTTCTTCTAGTAATATTTAATACAAGAGTGTGTATTATCTCTCAAATTCTTTGTTGTCTCAAGTTTCTAGTTACTTTATCATTCTGGTATAATTTCGTGTTTAATTGCTTATAAGAAAGTAATCAATTGTGCTTCTGTTGGATAAGGGGTCTCCTAACAGTTGGTATCAAAGCTACGGTTTGCAGGGAGTAGGTTATTGTTTGTTGATTACAGGTCATTCACAGGTTTCTGATTGAGTGGGAGTTCAGCAATGGTAAAAGAAAGTAAGCTACAAATGGAGAAGTTTAACGACAAGAATTATCAACATTAGAGGATGCAGATTGAGGATTATCTATATCAGAAGGATTTGTACTTACCATTGGGTGGGATTGCATGCAAGCCCATAGATATGAAGGATGAAGAATGGAATGTTCTTGATCGAAAGGCTCTCGGTTCCATAAGGTTGAGCCTTGCATCATCTGTGATTTCCAGCTTATCACAGTGCAAGAAAATGAAAGAGTTGATAAAGTCCTTGGCAAATTTATATGAAAAGCCTTCGGCTTCTAATAAAGTATATCTTATGAAGCAGCTATTTGCTTTGCAAATGTAGGAAGGTGGATCGGTACATACTCATCTCAGTGATTTCCATGGTTTGGTAAACCAATTAGCTTCAGTCAATATTGTTTTTGATGATGAGGTAAAGGCTCTCTTGATTTTATGTTCTTTGCCTGAAAGTTGGGACGGTTTGGTTATGGCAACAAGTAATTCTGCATCTGCTTCTAAAATCTTAAAAGTTGATGATGTTGTGAGTGTGATCTTGAATGAGGAAATATGCGGGAGAAGCATAGGTGAATCATCAGGGAATGCTCTAAGTGCAGAAAGTAGGGGAAGGCAAAGGGAGAAGATTGAGCAAGGGAAATCAAGGTCCAGAGTGTTGGTTGAGAGATAAAGAGAATCAACATGTAGGTATTGAAGAAGCAAAGGATGCAAATATTGTGGTACAGGACGCTCTCATACTTTCTTTGGATAGTCAGGTAGGATCATGGATTTTAGATTCTGGTTCATCTTTTCATGCATCCACAAACAGAGATTTGTTCCATGAGTATGAACAGGGAGACTTTGGAGTGCTCTATTTAGGGGATGGTACGCCTTGTCAGATAGCTGGCAAAGGGAAAGTGCAGCTGAGATTGCAGATTGACAACACATGGGTGTTGAAGGAGGTCATGCATGTTCCAATTCTGAAGTAGAGTTTGATTTTTGTTGGAAGGTTGGGTGACGAGGGATGCACAATAACCCTCACAGCGGACTCTTGGAAGGTTACCAAGGGTGCACTTGTTCTAGCAAGAGGTAAGAAAGTAAATACTCTTTATCTGTCTACTTGTATTGTTGATTCTACTTCTGGTTTATCTACTTCAGCTGTAGATTCGAAGATGTGGCTTAATAGGCTTGGTCACATGAATAAGAAGGGAATGGACGTTCTTGATTCAAAAGGTATGTGTTTAGATTCAAAAAGCATAGATAGAGTTCATTGCAGAAAAAGGAAATTTGATGCTTTTGACAGATATAAAGAAGCCTTGGTGTTTATGGAGGAGATGAAGGACAGAGATCAGTCACAGGGGCTGAATAAATCTAAGCAGGGAAACATGGATAGAGGTTTGATACAAGAAGAGCTCTCAGATGAAAATTTCATCACTTACAGGAACACACAGACACCGATGTCGGTCACTTGGGACCGACGTCGGTCAGCTAGATACCGACATCGATCATGTGCAGACCAGCAGGGTCGGTAGGTCGGGCAGGAGAAGTCTGACGTCGGTCATCAAGACTGATGTCGGCAGGGGGGACACCGGCGTCAGCCAGGGAAATGGAATCGGTAGTCAGGGTCAGCGCATGAAACTGACATCGGTCAGGAGCAGACTGGGAGATGGCTGAGATCGGTCACTAGAATGGATGATGGGTAGACAGTTAGTTGTCAAGGAGTCTCAAACACCTATATGGAGGTCAAAAATGGTAAGTGAACCTCATATTCGTTGTTCACCTTCTTTATATTGCTTACTGATAGTCATGAACTAGGAAGATGGAAGAAGCAATGCATGTAGAATCCAGAAACAGTGGGAGCTTGGCACGGATGAGGAGTGTGAGTCCTTGGAAAAGAACCAAATAGGTATTCATTGGTAGAGTTGTCAGCTGGAAGGAAGCACTGGATAGAGGGATGGATTCCCATATTAGAGAAGAGAGTGAATGGACACGTGAGACAGAAGGCTATGGTATATGGTCTTGATTAGGCTGCAGACAATGGAGGTTTGACCATTGTATTTTATCTTTACCAGGTTGGATAATATTACCTACATTATCCTGTTACTGTATTGTGTTACTTGTTGCAGGGTTTCATATACAGGAAGTTTTCTGAGCTAAGGGTAGAGTTGGTTCAGAAGTATGTCATGAAGAACTTGGGAGCAGCAAAATTCTTTCGACATAAGTGACAGGAATAACATCATAGGTTTGCGTGGTGGTTGGTCTTCAAGAGTGACTTT
>JARHVA010000570.1:1225000-1490000 GCA_037957365.1 Torreya grandis | reverse complement strand
ATTTCGCTGACACTCAATAGGTTATGCCTCAACCCTTCAACATACAAAACATTTTTAGTTTTTGTCTTTCCATTATCAAGGCTAAGGGTTCCTTTTCTGACAATCTTAGTTGTAGCATTAACCCCAAAATTTACTATACCTTTACTTATTTTTTTCAAAGTGATAAATTTAATTTTATCACCTATAATGTGGATTGAACACCCATTGTCAATATACCACTGTTACCATTCATCTTGTGCATGAAATGTTGATTAAACAATCATAGTTTTTTCCATTTTTGATTAACATCCTCTTTATTCTCTCTCCATATTTTTGTAGATTCAATTTTTATTTATAACTGGGGTATTCACCTTTTTGTTTTGTTTAGGTGTTTATATGAAAATACTCTTACAGAATCGTGTTATATGTCCATAGTTGTGACAATTATAAAATATAGTATTATTCTCATTGTAATTCAATAATGGGTAAAATGATTTATAGTTTCTATTGGAAATTCCATAAGTGCCTTTTCCATACTTCCATGCATACTCATTTCTTGCATGTGCATTACACTCTATTTCTCTATAACCAAATTGATTGAAAGAATAAAAATAACCATAGAAGTAGCTTGTGTATTTTATTACATTCTTTTGCCTTGATGTAAATAATGTTATGAGATATCTAATAGGGATTTTCTTACCTTTCTTTTCTCTATGAGGAGGATTGGCATGCTCCTTATTCACATGCTTTGTCTTCTTTTCGCTTTCCTTATTCATAGACCTATTAAGTGCATCTGCATAGCTCTTTCACTTATATGTATTTACTTTCTTTGATTAGTATGTAGATTTTAAACTTTTCTCTTTTTCAATTTTCTTTTAGTTCTCATCATAGCCAATGTCATACTTAATTAACAATGACCTTTGACTATTTAGTATGCTACTCAACACTTTGGTACTCTTCTAAAATTTTGATATGTTCTTCAACTCATTTGTTGTTTTTTATAATTATAATTTTAAGGAAATTATTTCATATTCTTGCATTTTGCACTCATCCTCCTTTGTTTTCAATTTGGCTCTTATTTCCTCCTTGATTCTTTTTATTTACTCTAATTGAGTTTTTAAGCCACTAATAACCTTGTCTGATTCTTCAACATTCTGTGTCATTTTTATTTTTAATGTAATATATTCCTCTTCATATTTTTGAATTTGTACTCTTTATTTCAAATTATTTTTATTCAACATCTTTATCTCTCCCAAGGCATAAATAAACTCTTCTTATAGATTTAAAACTCCGTCATTTTTGACATGATCCTTTTCCTTCAAGGTGTATGTATTTATAGAAGTTTTGGGTTTTGTTTCTATTACCATAAACAGGGTTTCCTCCCTATCACTATCTGATATTTCTTCATCACTCTCCTCGACTAAGCTATTATCCTTTTTATAATAGAGGCTTTTCTTGTACTTATTGGAATTTTTCTCATACCCACTTTGTTTGAAGTTTTCCTTGAAGTCAGGCTTGCTTTCCTTCTATTTCTTTTCATCGTTAATATTTTATTCATCTTTATTATCATCTTTATGAGGACACTTGAAATCAAAATGTCCTATCTTACCATAATTAAATCATTTGAAGGGTAACTTAGCTTTGTATTTTTTGGACCCCTTTTTAAGATTTATAATAAATAGGGCCTCCTTTTCATCTAGTTTATCACTAGTTTCATCAATAGATTCAATTTATTTATTTTTTGCCTTTTTAAGGCTATGAAGGTTACCTCCCTTTTAGACAATTTTTATTTTTTAGTCCTCATCTCATATGTCATGAGAATTCCATGTAACTCATCCATTGTTATTTTGTCTAGATCCTTTATTTCTTCGATTGTAGAAATTTTTGCATCAAATATTAAAGGTAGAGACCTTAGTACCTTTTGGATGATTACAAATTCTTTGAATTTTTCACCAAGCCCTCTGATAATGTTGATAATTTTATATGCATGAAGTAGATAGGCTACAATTTTTTCATACTCTTTCATCTTCAAACTTTCAAATTATCTCCTGTGAGTTTAAAGCTTGGCCATATTTACTTTTTTATCTTCCTCATAGATGGTCTTAAGTTTATCCCAAATTTCCTTAGTTGAGTCACACAACATTACTTTTTCAAACTTAGATTTTGACAAACCACATAAAATAACATTCATGACTTTTGCAATATTTTCACTAGTCTTCTTTCTAGTTATATCTATTAGTGGAGTCTGTGGCACTATGTATCCATCCAAAACTATTCACCAAATGTCAAAACCAAGGGCCATTAGATATGTCCTCATCCTTATACTCCAGAATGCGTAACTTGTCATATTTAATAATGGATCCTTGTTAGTGGAAAAACCTTCCTGAACCTGATGAATGGTCATGTGTGCTTCTAAGATCTACCTTCCAGTGGTTAAATTGATCTTAAAATAACCTTGTTTTGAGACCAATTATTAAGCACACATCACATTGAGAGGGCGGGGGGGAGGCGGGGGGCGGTGAATTAGTGTGTAATAATAATTTGGTTTCTTTCTAATTAACTTTAATAAAGAAACCATTCACATAAGAATAAGTAAATGCAAAACACAAAATTTACATGGAAAAAACGTGGAGGGGAAAAACCACACTTGAAAGGCTGCTTGGATTTATTGTCTAAATCCATCCATAATATTAATAATTCTTTTTATAAAATTTCTATAGGCACCAACCTACTTGGAGACTCCAATCCCCAATGCCAAGAACCAACTTAGCTCTAGACATTGATCTTTCTATTTTGAGGCACTAACTTCACTTAAATAATTTCCACCTTCTCAATGTTAAAGACATTAATCTCTTTGAATTAAAACACCAAATTCATTGCCAAGCACTAACTTAGCAAAAGACATTGATCTTTCTATTTTGAGGCACTGACCTCACTTAAACAATTTCCACCTTCTCAATGTTTATTTGTCAATAAATGATGACACAATCAAGTTTCGCTCTTCTCTCTCTTCTTCCTCTTCTTCTCCTTGTATATAATAGAAATAATTATTTTTTATATTTTTCTCCAACATCCTTTCACCTTATATAGCCTTCAAAGGCTCCTCACAAACGAGGCATCCCATCCAAGAGGCACCTCTTCACCAAAACATGTGTCTGTTGATATTTCTATTGACATTTTCATCAATATTTCTGTCAATAATTCTATTGACAGTTTTGTCACTTTTTGACACTTCTGTTCACTTTCAAAAATAATTCTATTTGACATTTCCATTCCCTTTTGACAATAATTCCATTTGACATTTCTATTTATATTCATTACAATTCCTTAGACATCAATGATAATTATTCCAACATTTAATACACTCAAAATAGTTCGAATGCTTTAAATATACCTAGAAAATTTCTTTGTTTATTATAAGTTTTTTGAGATTGAATTATCTTGACATTTAGAAATGTTTTCTAAGATTTGTTTCTTCTATTCTACCACTGTATTAGTAAAAATTCAAATATTATTTTATAATCCCTTCTTTATACTTATTATTTACTTTAAAATATTTATTATTACAATTAAAATAAAAAAAATTAATTTATTAAAATAATTTGATTATACTCAATTAAAAATAATTTAAATAAAAATAGTAGATGTTAATATAAACCCTTTGTTCCTATACTTTAAAAAATTTAAAAATAAAAATAATTAAGGTACAAAAGGTTCTTGGCCTCATGAAGCGAGTCAATGATTTTAGAAATTATTGGAATCAAAAGAAATATGTGAAAAATGACATCGAACTTTTTCAAAAAGGTCTTTCCCATATTATTATCATAATCATTTGCATTAAAAAAATTAAAGAAATGAATAAGAGAACCATAAAAATTCCCTTGAGTCAAAATGGTAACATCCCTGCAAAAAACTAATCTATAAAATATATAAACTATACCAAATGTTTCTATAATTTCATATATATATATATATATATATAAAAGGATAAATGTTATCATAATCTCAAAACACATCAAGACTCCATTTTACTATCCAAGATGATATCTTGAATGCCCCTTTTTGTTGCTTATAAATAAAATTCATATATATAACATTTCATAGATCGGCCAAATTTATATCAATAAATGCTTAGATTAAGAAAAGAACAAACTATCATCAACAATCTATCAATTTTAGGGCTCAGAAAACTTCATTCAAAATTTCTTAACTATGTAATATCTTTAAGAAATTGATTCCCTTCTCTATACCTGAATAATTCAATAAAGAGATTAAAAAATAAATAAATATGAGACCCAATTCCTATTCCCTTTTACTTTATATTTTACTCACATATCTCAACCTATATATATTATAAATAAATTTGATGGTCGTCTGACCGTATTTATTTATTTATTATCTAATTTTTTTTTTAAAAACGTCGCTTTATTTTGGAAGGCGAAGAATTAAAATTAAAGCCGAATAACATTAGAGGGAAATTTCAAAATATAGTTTGCCATTTAACCACGTGGCATCGGTGATCTCATTGAAAAAAACGTGTGGTGGAAAAAAGTCTTCCAATCCCACACGGCACTGAAACATTGTCATCTCTGGAAAATACATTTGCTTTAGGCTGGAATCTGGATTTGCAGAAGGCAAAGCAGGGGATCGTTCAGCTACACGATGTCATCCTCCTGTGATAAGCACGAGTCGAGTGCGCAGAAGCGCCATGTGGTGATGTTTCCATTCATGGCGCAGGGCCACATCATTCCGTTCTTCAACCTTTCCAGGCTCCTTGCCGCCGAGCCGGATTCACCGTTACCATAGTTAATACTCCCCTCAACATTCAGGCCTTGAAAACCAGGGTCGAATCTTCTCGCCAAGAAGACTCTTCCTTTGACATACGCTTAGCCGAACTGCCATTCTCTGCTACCGACCATGGCTTGCCGCCTCGTTCAGAAAACACCGACTCCCTGCCCTACTCTCTCATGCTTCCTCTCATGGAAGCCTCCGAGACTTTGCAGCCCCATTTCGAGAACCTCATCCGCAAGATCTGCCAACAAGATGGCCGCCCTCCGCTGTGTATCATCAGCGACATGTTCCTCGGCTGGACCCTCGACGTCGCCGACATGTTCGGAATTCCAAGAATCGTCTTCTTTACCTGCGGCGCTTATGGCATCTTGCTGTACTACTCACTTTGGGCTCATTTGCCCCATACAAAGACAGACTCCGACCAGTTTACGCTGCCGGATTTGCCCCAAGTTTTGCTGCATCGATCTCAGCTTCCGGTTAACATAAAAACGGCTACAGGATCCTAACGCTGGAGCTTATTCCAGTCTCGCCACATTTCGAGGAACATGCGCAGCTGGGGATTTATATGCAACACTTTCGAACAGCTGGAACATGGGTATTTGGAACACATGAGAAAATCCACCGGCAGGTCCGTCTGGGCGGTTGGGCCTCTCTTGCCTTCTCGATTTCTTTCTTCTTCGCCTCAATCTTATGCGGTCTCACAAGTTCAGGCAGCAGAGAGCGATGCGATTGCGTGTTTGCGTTGGCTCGATTCCAACAAGCCTTTTTCTGTGCTTTACGTTTCTTTCGGTTCACAGAATTCGATCTCTGCGCGCAATATGAAGGAGCTGGCGCTGGGCTTGGAATCGAGCGGGCAACCTTTTCTATGGGTCGTGAGGTCACCACTTGGTGTATCGGCAACTGTGGATTTTGCGCCGGAGTTCCTTCCGGATGGATTTGAGGATCGCGTGATGGCTAAAAGTCAAGGATTAATTGTAAAAAAATGGGCGCCACAACTTGGGATCCTCTCACACCCTTCTACTGGAGGGTTTCTGAGTCACTGTGGATGGAATTCGACTCTGGAGAGCCTGAGCCAGGGCGTGCCTATGATTGGATGGCCCATAGCAGGCGAGCAGTTTTTCAATTCGAAGCTGCTAGAAGAGGAGGTGGGTGTGTGCTTGGAGATATGCAGAGGCGGTGACGGAGAATTGACGAAAGAGAAGGTGGAGAAGACAGTGAAGATGTTGATGACGGAAGAGGAAGGCGGTCGACTCAGACAAAAGGCTGCGGTGATGAAAGATGCTGCCAGAAAAGCTTCCCGCGAGGACAGGGAAGAAGAGAGGGGTTCGTCTGTGCGTGCCGTGGATGATATGATACGACAGCTCACCACGCCTCAGTTTGAAGGACTTTAGGTCTGCTGGATCTTTAAGCCGCTGTATAAATTCCTCTGTGCCATCGCATTCGCAAGCTCCGTAATTATCTTTTGCAAATTCAATCGGATTGTATTTATATATAAAGTTTTCTTATTCATGTATTTTTTTTTTTGTTATTTATTAATCAGTATTTATATATAAATATGTTATCGTTCACGGATTTTGCTGTACAAGATGAGTTTTTTTTTTTCTCAAACTTATTAAGAAAGGTTCCAACAAAAATGCAACGGCAATGGGAATTATATAGAAGTCTTTGTTTATCTTAAATATGTTGAGAGAGATTATTTTTAAGGTTTATATTTTATTTAAGTTATAAATTTAATATGTGTTTTAATATTTTCAATAAATTAAATTAAGATATGTATGATAATTTTATATCTAATGAATTATGGTATATTTTTTTTCTGATATAATTTGTTAGTATTATTATTTTTAATTATATTTTAAAATAATATATAAAATAATATTTATTGATATTAATATTTTGATGATTTATCTATGTGTTATTGATTAAAATAAATAGATATATTGAGAGTCTTTTTCTTTGTTGAAGTAAAAAATGTCTTAAATAAAAATAAGTTCGTAAAGGAAGTCTTTGCCTTCCTAGACAAGAATTTAAGAGTATTTGGTATGTTCAATGTGCATCTTTTATATGGTATTGATATCAATTGTTTGCCTTCTAATACCTTTTATATCAATGCTATCTCTATGTTGAAGAAAAATATTCATAGAAACATCAAAGATAAGATTTACAATTCTTACATCAAATCAATTTGGAAACATTCATTGGAACCATTGAAAACAAAATACATGATTATATGGAACACTATCTTCAAATAGAAAATAGATGTATTATTACTTTCAAGTGTAGGCTCCTTTTTGGTTTGAGGTTTCCGTTAGATCAAGTTTGGATATGCTTTACTCCCAAGTGTAGGCTTTCTTTTAGTTTGAGGATTCCTTTAGATCAATTTTGGATATGCTCTTATCAATGTTGCATAGAGACATCACTTTAATAGATATGTAAATATTTTCACAATAAACTAGAATTAGAGGAGCATTTTATATTTATGTGTCCAATACATTATGATATCTATAGCAGATTCTCTCTTTATAGGAAATCAAGGCTCTCTACGAGTTATTATTCATTATAAGGATCAAAGATGTGTAGTTCCATTTATTATAAAGATGACCCAACAAAGAGATGGCCCCATTATGAGTTTTTAACACTACTCCTTGTTTCATGGTTAAACTTTAGATTCTATTCTTCAACCTCAATTTCAGAGGTTCAAATAGACCCACTGTTTTACTCATCAATCATGAGTTGTTCAAATAATTATTTTATCTCTTCTCTCTTACATGTTCTAATTCAAAATGTACTTTTATTTTTAGTCCTATTAACCTCTTAATCAAGGCTCTCTATGAGATTTTATTCACTATGAAGATCAAAGATGTGTAATTTAATCTAGAAGAAAAATGACCTAACATAAAAATGTCATTCTTAAAAAAATTTAGCACAATTTCTTATTTCATAGTTCAAATTTAAACTTTACTCTTCAACCTCAATTTAAAAGGTTCGAATAAACCTACTATTCTACTCATCAATCATGAATTATTTTTTAGTCCTCTTTATCTCTTATAATTTAACAATATATTCTATATAATTTATAAAAATATAATTATATAAAAAATTGACCATATTATTAAATTAAATATAAAAAGTCAAGATTAAATTAAAAAAAAAATAAAAACTAATTTAAAAAAATATGAAGATAAAAGTAAACATCAAATCGCAATTTAATGCATTCTCTCTTATTTTAAAATAGAATTCTGCCTAAAAGTGAAATTGAATAATTTTTTTTTTTTTTAATGGACAACGATCAACTTTAATGCATATATCCCAAAAAAACAAATTAGTTGGGAAGAAAGATTAAGGCTTTCTAATTGTTTTACAGTTCCTCAAATTCACAATACACATTTGGTATTTTCAATAGTTGTCAAAAGATGTAAAATAGTTATCTTAACCCTAAGACAATAAACTGCATATTAAAATATGTAAAATAGATATACGATAGTCCTCAATATCAAATATTTAAGGCTTTCACAATTTATATTATGAAAAGATGATCATGTGAAAGATCTAAGTTTTTTTAGTTGAAAAATTGTTTGCAAATTTATTGAGGAGTTTTTTTTACTTAAAGTTATTTTTATAGTATTGGGTATATATAGCAGCATTAAAAATAAGAAATGTTATTAAATAAAAACACTTTTAAAAAATGAGTTCATTTTAAAAAATAAAGAGTTTCTTAACCACCATAAAATATATTAAACTATTTTAAAAGATTTAGTTTTTTTTTAATATTTTAATTATATAATTTTATGTACAAGGTCATTGTTGACAATTTTGTCCCACAGGTTAAATTGTCACCATTACCATTCCAAACTTCGTTCACCATGACTATTTGCCTTGAAAACTAGGTCTTGACCTTTGAAAAATCGAGGATAAGTTACTTTTGTGTAGGTACATGCATTTTCTCATCAAACAATGATCATTTCTAGCACTTACAGAGCAATTCAAGTTTACAAGACAACATTACTTATAAAATTTATAAGTAATATGCAGGAGTACCTAGAGAACCCAAAAGGGTCTATGGCAATTTTAGTGTTAATTGGGTTCATGATGTTGCATTACTTATTAGCTTTCATAAGTTGAAGCACTCGAAGAACCCGAATGGGTCTACAATGCATATCGGGTTTGCAGGGGTGTCTTACTTATTTACTTTTATAAGTAAAAGCAATGCAAGGGCCCGAGTTGGTCTAAAGAGAGAAGCGGGTTTGTGCATCAACTTGTCTTATAAAGTTTTTATAAGTAATAGCACTTGTAAAGACTGAAAAGGTCTTGGACATTACGAAGGGAAGGTGATTTCTTTTGGAGGGCTTTTTCATCGATGAGATGGACTTTACAAAAGTTCTGAAGAGTTATTTATAAAAAGCCCGAAGGGCAACTGCCCTTGTGGGAGATACTTCAAGAACAAAGTGGACCTTTCATTTTCCTAAAGGGTCATTTTTAGAAACCTCAAAGGGCATGTGCCCTTGTGGGGGACACTTCAAGCATGAAGAGGAGCTTTGTAAGACTTCTGAGGAGTCATTTACATTTTCTTCGAAGGGTACCTGCCCTTGTGGAGGGCACCTTGGTAAATGGCAGGACCATTTGGAAAAGCCTGAAGGGCACTTTTGGAGGTAGATGTGCCCTTGTGGGGGACCCTTAGGCGGTGAGAGGACCTTTTCCATTCTTCTGAAGGGAAATTTTGGAAGCAACATACCCTTGTGTGGGGCACCAAAGCCAAAGATAAGACCTTTTGTATAATCTTGAAGGGCACTTTTAGGAAGTGAAAGTCCTTACAGAGGGTACCTTCATAAAGCGAAGGATAAAAATAAATTTCTCGAAGGGTGCTTGTCCTTCAGGGAAAGACAGTCCAAAGACAATAATTCCTTCAGACTTTTTATTTGAAGGAATTCAGGAGGGACAAAAAGCCTGATAGAAAAGACAAGGCCAAGATAGAGAACAAGCCACAGAAGAAAGAACATAGTCCTTCAAAAAATTTATCCAAAGGACATATACAAAAAGCCCAAACCTGACTATGAAATCCATAAACAGATAGAATGCATAAAAAAGAAAGCACAAACCCAAATGGAATATAGAGAAGAGTCCATATACAGAAAATTTTCTCGAAAGCAAAGACTAACGTAGAAAATATAGATACAGTAAAGACACAGACAAATGTAGAGAATAGAATCTACAAGAAAAGATGACCCAAAGAATCAAAACATAGATGTTAGATGTAGAAACCTGATAGAAATACAAGATAAACATGCGCATGAATAATGGCATAAGGGAAGATTCGTGGAAAAGACAAATATAGACGGTGAGCATGCCTAAATAGTTCAAGAATACAAGAGCATGCAATGACCATGAACAAGAATAGACACATCCAAATTTGACCATTCTAACACATCACCCTCAATTCTTAAATAGAGGCTCACCTTGCATGAGGACTCGAGTAGTGGAATAGTGGAAAGCTTAAACAAAAGAAATTCCATGCATGCACTCTCATTTGTCTCAAAGCTTGAAACATTTTAGTGGTTCAAACATAATTCTTAATTTGGCATTTTGCATTGATTTCATGCAAAAGGGAGACTTTCAAATGTTCTAATAGTTCAAGTGTATTTGACTACTCTTATTTTGGAGTTGACTAGTGTTCAAGTCAAGACATCTATTCGTATATTTCATGCATCCAAAGCTTGTCTTCTTCTTCTTATTTTTCACTGTAAATAATTTTCATACAAGACAAAATAGACTTTTGTAAAGGTTGAGTTGGTTTGAGTTTAATCCCTCTTTATTTTCCAATGCCAATCTCTTAGCTTTTTGTAATTTTCTATATTAATGGCTTTTTAGCCTTGTAAAAATCCATCCCTCTCTTGGTAAGACCATACTCTACCATTGGTGAGTTGTGTAACATCTTTAATCAATAGGACTGTACTTTCAAATTTCAAGTGCTAACATAGTGTACATTCATTCAGTAATTTGCATATGTGGTAGATTTCTCTCCCTTCCCAAATTCTAATTCATGCCTAGTTGTTAGCTTATCATGTTATGCAGGTCATGTTTTGTGTTTTATATGTCTTTTGCTGAAGTTGTAAGTGGATGTTAGGTGGCTACAAAGTGTCTTGTATCAGACCTCTCTCCATAATTTTCCCTCACAATTTTGTCATTAAACCGAACCTTCTCATGAAATACTTATGCATAGTGATCAATTGAAATCAAAGGCCTTCCTTTTCCCTTGTTTGTTTAGTGTTCAAGGTTCCAAGTAGGGTGGATCAACATTTTGGTGTATCACCATCATTAGGTAGGATTTCCCTTTCAAGTTTCTTTCTCCCTTTTTCATGGTAGTCTGCAACACAAAGTAGAGATCCTCATTGATACACCTAAGGTAGCTAGCCCTCATAATCTAGAGACTCAATCCACTTAGTAGGTCACCCACAACCTTAGATTATTTCCATGTTCCAGCAAACTGTGAAGGATTAAAACTACCTTCACAAGGGTGTAAATTCTGATTGACAATAGTTTTTGGCGTGTCTGGTGGGATCTATTGGAGATGGTCTTGGTGAAATTATAGTTGCGTAGTGTTCTTCATGAAATATTTGGTGTTTTTGAGCTCAAAGCAATTACTTCTAATAATCTAGGCATAGTTTCAAGTAAGTCATTTTTATTTTTACTACAATGAGTGAGTTTTGATGGCTATGTATGAAAACAATTCCCATGCTATGTTTCCTTATCATCCCTATAATGAATCATACCATCCTTGTTAGCATTTTTGTCAAAACTATGGTGAATCTTATCAAGTTTCCCATCATCCTTATTACCAAAATCATGACTCTTACCATCTTTGGGAACCATATCAGTCTAAGGACCATATTCCACATTCCCCATATGGATATGATGTTGTATATGAGAAGCCTTGTCTCCAAAAGAGAATGAACGAGGTCGAGCTAGACTTTTTAGCATATGCAAAAAAAGTTTGTTCAGATTTTTAGTATGAAGAAGTGAATAGTCTTTTCCAAAATGTGCCTAATGATCCAGTGATGATAAATGAGTTGTGCATCTTTGTATTAGAGAAGTTGGAGGTTTGGGAAAGGTGGAACATTGAGTTAAGCCACTTTCCCACAGAAGGTTCTTATGTTCCTTATTCTTATGAAGTTCTTAACCATGTTTCATCTTTACCAAGGGAACTTCCTAGTTGGAGTCCAAAGCCTGTTCAAGAGCCAACTCATATGCCTATTAAAGAGCGTATTTGTGAGACTAAATCATCTTGTATTCCCTTTTCATCATCCATCATCCCTCAAGTTCAAGATGTCCATGAGGACAAGGAAATTTCAGACTTTGATGAGGTGAAGGTGGGTTACGAAGAGCAGCCTCATGAATAAAATCAGGTATCTTTGATAGCTTTTGTGTATCTTTCTCACTATTTTGAATTTTTTTAGGTATTTACCATGCCACTTTTAGAGCAAGAACCTCTTATTTGTGAGCCAAGTGAAGAGGATGCAGCCAAAAGAGACAGAAAAGAAAGGTGATTTGAGTGATCAAGAGGAAGAAATCATAGTTGGGACACCACTTGGTCATGACAAGAATGATTCAGCTTTCCATGTTTCCAAGGAAGAAGAGTTGTAAGAGGTTTCTCAAGAGATTTTAGCAGTTGATATAGATGAAGTAAAAAAAAAATGTTTCTTCACAAGGTGGCCATAAGGACAATTAAAATAAAATCATTGGTGAGATGGAGCATACTCTTGAAGAAGTTAATCATTGGCAACAACTGTACCATGATTTCATGAATTAAATTGAGGAGCTTCGGATGGAAGATGTTGGTGATGAGATAGAACAATAGGTTGATGATTCATTTAAGGATTTCACCAAAGTTTTGGAAATTCAAGAAAGCAACACTATTATAGATTTTTCAAAACAAGATGAGATGGAACTTGAGTGGATAGATGAGATCCCATTCTCTACAGAAGATGAAGATGGAGCAAGTGCAACAAATCAAGAGATTCTATATGACTCTATCCAAAAGGTATAAATATGTAATCAACATATTTCAAATGGTAAGAATACTGATGTTTTTCATGTCCTTTTAATTGATCATGATGAAGAAGCCTTTTGGGATGACTTAGAAAGTTTTTATGCAAAACTTGATAGTCCATCTCCACCCCAAGTAGGGGTTATTAAATGTCTTGAAGAGAGTAATATTGTAACTATTCATCAAGTAGAATTTAAAGACATGTTACATCCATGTTTGGATGCTTATCAAAGATCTAAAGACTTTGACAAGGTCCCATCTCAAATGGATCATAAGGAAGATGCCAATTCGAGTGTACCAACTGAATTGCCAATACAATCATTGAATGAGAATGTACTCGATTATGATCAATCGATGAATAAGGTAGAAATTGTAGTCTTAATAAAACAAAAAAGAAATTGGAGGAAGATGATTGGATCCTAGATTCATATATTCAATCCTTGCTTATGAAAATGGAATTTGGAGGCCTAACTGCATCATCCAAAGCACATGAACATATAAATTCTCCTATCAACAAGAAGAGTGCTTCAGCAAAAGTTATGTTTGGTAACTATCATGCTTTGCAACTTGTACCATCTCTTGAAAGGAGTGAGCTCACGAATTTCCCTTTTGATTTGGGTAGATCATGTTGTGTATTGGTTTGTTGAGTTAGTCTAAAGTAGTTTTGGTTTCCTCCAAGTGTTGTTCTAGTACATTAGTTTAGCTCATTTTCTAATAAAGTGCTTTTGCACACTTATTTTTTAAGCTAGTTTCCCTTGATTTTATGTGTTTCCCTTTCATTCGTTTTGAATCTGAAAGTTTTGTCCTTTCAAACCCAAGGTTGTATGGCCATTCATGTGTCAATTTTCAGTCATTATGTGATCCCAAGATTTTATCTATGATCTGGTCCTTAAGCATAGTAGGCATGCTCCCCAACAGAGTCACCAAGAATGTTGACAATTTTTCCCCATAGGCCAAATTGTCACCATTAAAATTTAAAAAAATTCTCACCATGACCATTTTCCTTGAAAACTAGGTCTTGACCTTGAGAAATCAAGGATAAGTCACTTTTGTGTAGGTACATGTGTTTTCTCATCAGGTAATGATCATTTCTAGCACTTACAGAGCAATTCAGGTTTGCAAGACAACATTACTTATAAGCTTTATAAGTAATACATAGGAGCACCTAGAGAACCCAAAAGGGTCTATGGCAGTTTCAGTGTTAATCAGGTTCCTGATGTTACATTACTTATTAGCTTTTATAAGTTGAAGCACTCAAAGAACCCAAATGGGTCTATAGTGCATATCGGGTTTATGGGGGTGTCTTACTTATTTATTTTGATAAGTAAAAGTAATCCAAGGGTCCGGTTTGGTCTACAGAGGGAAGTGGGTTTGTGCATCCACTTGTCTTATAAAGTTTTTTTAAGTAATGGCACTTGTAAAGCCTGAAAAGGTCTTGGATATTGCAAAGGGCAGGTGATTTCTTTTAGAGGGCTTTTTCATTGGTGAGGTGGACTTTACAAAAGTTTCAAAGGGTTATTTATTAAAATCTTGAAGTATAACTACCCTTGTAGGGGACACTTCAAGAACAAAGTGGACCTTTCATTTTTCTCGAAGGGTCATTTTCAGAAACCCTGAAGGGCGTGCTAAAAACTATTGTCAATCAGACCCTGCACCCTTGTGAAGGTAGTTTTAAGCCTTCACAATCTACTGGAACATGGAAATAATTCAAGGTTGTAGGTGGCTACAAAGTGTCTTGTATCACACCTCTCTCCATACTTTTCCTTCACATTTTTGTTATTGGACTGAACCTTCTCATGAAATACTTATGCATAGTGATCAATTGAAATCAAAGGTCACCCTTTTCCCTTGTTTGTTCAGTGTTCCATGTTCCAAGTAGGGTGGATCAACATTCTGGTGTATCATCGTCATTAGGTAGGATTTCCCCTTCAAGTTTCTTTCTCCCTTTTCCATGGTAGTCCGCAACACAGAGTAGAGATCCTCATTGATACACCTAAGGGAGCTAGCCCTCATGATCTAGAGACTCAATCCACTTAGCAGGTCACGCATAACCTCAGATTGTTTTCATGTTCCAGCAAACCATGAAGGCTTAAAACTACCTTCACAAGGGTGCAGGGTCTAATTTTCAACAGTCATGACATGAGAACCCTTTCGTCATTGTCATTATAGGTTATGTCTCTTGGTATGATTAAAATATGAGTTCATATACAATAGTGAGGTAATTGTACATTAAAAATATATATACTTACCTTAAACTAAGCTTTATAAAATGTGTAAAACATTGACAAATTAAATATATAATTAAAATTAGAGAGGGTGTTATTGTTTTTATATATTTTGATTAAAGTTTAAAAATTTAAAATAGACAACAATTTATTTTGGAGGTATGCAAAATTGTTATAAGGGTTCAATAACAATTAATTTAGATAAATCAACCATCATAAATAAATAAATGTACATAAAATATATAAAATAAATACTAGGGGGTGATTTTTAGTGGTTACATTTTGCCCCACTTTGAGGTGCATGCTTAACCATAAAGTAGGTGCCATGAACACAAACATAAAAGTAAAATATATAATCTAAGGATGTAGTTGTTACTACAAATCTGAGTCTCTGAACCCTAATATGTTGAGTCTTCAAACATGCAAAAGTTTTAAAATTAAATTTATTGTAAACATATATATATATATATATATATATATATATATATATATATATATATATATATATATATATGTTTACAATAAATTTAATTTTAAAACTTTTGCATGTTTGAAGACTCAACATATTAGGGTTCAGAGACTCAGATTTGTAGTAACAACTACATCCTTAGATTATATATATATATTGGAGTGCACAAAAGGACTAGTGCATGAGTAACCACTAGACTGCCAACATGCTCATATATATATATATATATATATATATATATATATATATATATATATATATATATATATATATATATATATATATATATATATATATATATATATATATATATATATATATATATGAGCATGTTGGCAGTCTAGTGGTTACTCATGCACTAGTCCTTTTGTGCACTCCAATACATTACCTTTCTATTTTCTAAGCTGACACATCACACAAGTTTCCTTGCTTTCTCACTCGAGGCACAAAGAGGGAAATTGGGAAGGGTCGGGGTTTATTGGCAATGGACTCATTCATATTGTCATTCACATGCTTTGTGTGCATGGGGTTACTTAGATATTTCATTAGACTAAATGCGATACATTATCTAATAAAAAGAACAAAGGCATATAAGCATGATTACATCTAGGTGTTGATTCATATAAACAATAACATAGAAACACTAGCCTATGCAAGGATTCATTCTTGAACAATCAACACATTGTTAAGTGCAAGAACAACCTTAGTCATACAAACATCACTCTATAGTCATAAATAAAGATAATCACAATGAAAACAAAAATATTGTCTATTACATAGAAGAACATCATTACAATGTATATAAGGTGCTCAAATACACCTAGCAATATTATAAATAGACTATATTCTCTCTCTCTCTCTCTCTCTCTCTCTCTCTCTCTCTCTCTCTCTCTCTCTCTCTCTCTCTCTCTCTCCAACACTCTTTAAATATTCTAACATCACTTAGTTACGTCTATCCACCAACTTCTTTTTCTTTCCTAGGGCTCTACCTTATGTAGACGTTCTAACAATCCTATGTGTCACTTGGTAGCCTATCACCAGTTAATGCTCATTGTCCATCTGACACTTAATGTTATGCTTTACTTGAGGTTAGCTATCTCACTACTTATCAACTACCTTTCAGAGTCAAGTTGTTGGTCATAAATCATATCATTTATCACTACGATCTTTGTACCAATTCTTGTATTTATGTGGTCTTGTGCATCTTGATCATGTTGTTTTATGGTATATGTATATGAACTTGGTTTTGTTAGCTAATGTCATGCTTGATGGAAATATCTATTAGACACACACATAAAATGGTTAGATATGTGTGCACCACTCTCTACTTCCTTCAATTAATAAAATTAATTTCTACCTTTATCTATCACATACACACTCCTAAACTTGATTATAATTAACCAAACTCTAGGGCCAACATCACCCCACACTAACTTGGTTGTTTGTCCTTTAAAAAAACCTGCTCATCCTACCTGTTATGTAACCTTACTTTCCACCTCTTTATTTTTATCATTGTCATGTTATTTCATTTCTGATTTATCCACTCCATGTTTTGATTTCTCATCTCTCTTGGTTTTACTTTTGTCTCTCTATCTGATTTGAGAGGATTTGGTCTTGAGTGTTTCCTTCTTGGTCTTAGTGCCATCATGCTCGCAAGTTTTCCTTTTGGCCTCTCCTATCAGAGGCTCGTCCCATTATCCAACATGTGCGCCTTTCACATTCCACCCTTAAAGCAAAGAATCAAAGCATCGAAATAATGTGATATCCCTCTTACCCAAAACTTGAGATTCAACTACTTTAATTTACTGAATCAAATAATTTAGTGGCATCCAATGTTTTATCGTCTTCGAAACTGGCTCGTTTATCTAGTACACCCTGTATATTAGCTGTGATGCTTATTACTTTCATGCCCAATTCCTTTAATGCTAGAGACTGTTACTGAAGTTATTCAGTTTACTACTTTACGTGACTTATCTTATTGGTAGCTTATTTTATCATTTCCTAAAGGAATATTTCCTCATCAATCATATTCAGCAGTGACTCTGAGAAGTACTAATCAAATTCCTTTTTTCTTGTGCTTATTGTCTGGGCCAACTGGTCCAGATCTTGTGAAATTTTCATGCAATCCTCCTTGGTTTTATTAGTATAAATCTGGGATGCTAATGTGTTATTTTCTTTTTATTCTACGAGGAGACACATTTATTATTTCTATTTGCTGGGATAAATTCAGAAATAATCGCTCTATTGTTGTCATGGTTTCTGAGAGCTTATTTAACGCATCCTCGTAATTTTGTGATTTCCTATAAAAATCAATTTTTGCCTTAGCAATTTCTCTATATGGATCTCTGGTGCCTACCCCTCTCTTAAGAATTTATTCAATTATCATCTCCATCTTCTCCATGTGCTTGGCCCGAGTTATGTATGTTCCATCAAGCATATTTCGCTACTCCATGATCCATTCAACCAAATTTAGAGCTTTAAGCTCTAAGGCTGCTACCTCATGCTCTGTCACTTTGCACTTTTCTTGATCTTCCTTGAGTGCAGTTTATACTATGTCGTGTCTATTTTACTCATCCTTGAGCGCCTGAGATATCTCAGTCATAATTTGTCTAAGTTTCTACCTGCAGGTTCTACTATTCAACAATTATTTTTAGTAACCTCCATGGCTAGCTTCATCAACACATTCCCTACTTGTGCGTCACTCATATTCATTGATTTCATGAGAAACAAGTTTAATCCTTCATAGTATTTTTCAGAAGGGTTTATTGATGAAGATGTGGGACATCAAAAAATGGATCCTTTGTATAGAATTACATGGCAAAGGACACCTGCTCGCACATCGCTAGCATTGCATGTTTGGGCTTCATTGCTTCCCATAAATATAACTTTTATTATTTCACACCCCTTCATATTTTCATGCCGATGGTGTCTTCCTCCTCCTCCTCTTCTTCTTCTCGTCCTCGTCCTTCATAAGGGGGGCTATCTTCTACCAAGAATATCCTTCCCTTTTCCTCCCCTCTTTGTTCTTTGGATTGTAGATGTTGCTGCTCTGACTCTTCCGTGATGGGTTGTTTATCTTGGGACTACAACATGGGGTCCAATAATTTAAGGTTGTCCATGACAAACTCGACTCATTTTCCCATGGCTGCCTCCAAGTCTTTAATGCTGTCCATCTCCACTTCAAGTCTCCTCTATATGTATCATGTACCTTTTCATTTGGGTGGGGGTAGTATTGCGTTACATCTTCCTCAATCCTACCTTGTGTATCCATGCAGTGAGACTCTTGGGGTATCTCTTCCTCTATCCCTCCTTTTTTGATGCGTGGGGGAGTCTTGTGTTGTCTCTTTCTCTACCTGCCCTTGGGCACTATCTTGTGGAGAATCCTTTATTTTCTCTTGTTGGTTGTTGGTGTGCCTTATCTTGTGGTGTATTTGGTGATTTTTATATTTACTATGGATATGCTCACTATGTTTTCTTTGAAAAGCGCAACTTGATCTTGGAAGACACCAACTACATGCATTGCTACCTTTTCTTTTTCTAGGGGCCCTTATCTAACTCCATATTTTCTAGTTCTTCTATCACAAGAGATGGTGGCCTTATTTCCTTCTTATTTAATTTCATATCCTTCGGAGGTGACGCTGTTGAATTACTTGGCTTTCCCTCAAGTGGAAGGTTTATTCCTTTCCCTTACACCTCTTCACCAATAAGTTGTTTCTTGGGCTTTAAATAGTAAAATATTTTGTGTGAGAGACATTCAATGGTAAAAATTTGGATTGGGATAATGATATACCAAAAAATATTTTCATCATATTCATCCTTTAACACGATCTCTTTAGTGTGTACATATTTAGTGCAGAAGCATGAAATCTATATCAATTATTTACATGTCCATCCTAATTTTATTTGTATTGTTGATGTCATTAACCGCATCAAAAAATATTACAATGTGTATTCATAGGGAAAATTTAGCCATGTGGTCATGTTGTCATGATCCAGTCTGAGCTTTATTAGTGGGTAGTGTTGCGTTACACAAACTTGGCTTTGCTTTTCGTTACTTCTAGCAGCATCTTAGGTATGTACAACTCCTCTCCTATTGTATCCTTCAGTCTCACCAGCCAATTATCAACCATGTCATTATATTTTGGGTAGACTACTAGGTGGAAATTATAAATATGATACTTGAGCATTGGGGATTTTTCATAAAGAAGGTAGGCCGATTTTCCTTTTAATGCACCCTCGAGTATGCCAATCTCTTTAAAGAATAATAGCGTCAATATTGTTCCATACTTTAACTTCTCCCTCAGCCACTGTGAATTTTCCACGCACTCAATGATTGAATGGGATAGGACCTTGTAGATGTTGAACAATGTTCCTTTAACCCTTTCATGGGCCACATAGAGGAGGTTCTAATTAATCTCTCCCCAATGCCCCAACCCATGTAACTTGGTTCTCACTAAGAACAATGCAACCCTTCAGGCCCTATCCCTGATACTTATGATGGGGAAGGTGAACCCTCCCTTCTTATATTCCAACTCCTTGGCCACATGCTTGATCTCCTTGGTGTCTACTAGCATTTCCTTAATATTTTTTCCCAACTTAACTAACCTAATCACGTTAGGAAGTAGATCCAGTGCAATCTTCATTATTCACACTTAAAAGAGTAAGTGTGTGTGTGTGTATCCTTGTGCATGTGAAATATAAATAAGTGTGTAAACTCTTCATCCTTACTGAACTAAGGGACCTCATAGAGTTGGAGAGTCCTAACTGTACCCAATTATTGTTTAATAGAATCATCCAAAATTAAATTTCCCTCATGGGTTAACCATATAATCATTCAATACATGAAACTCATTACCTCTTCCCTAGTGATTTTAGTCTTCCACCTTAAATTTTTCCACCTAGACTCCAATAATTTAGTGATCACCACAAACTCAAGGTATTACATTTCTAATAAAATCATCTTTCTTGGTCTTGACTTGGTATTTTTATATGGGGAAATAGTGTAACCTTCATTTCCTTGCCTTTTGGCATGATCTTCCCCTTCTTTATCTCCTTTACCTCTTTGGATCTGGTGGGGATGACTAATTATTATGCGCATGAAATATTTACTACTACTTTCTTTAATTTTTCCCTGATAATTATTGATGGCCCCTGAAACTATGCACTACTTATTACTTCTCTCTCTTTCTCTATGATTGGCATCCCAATGTATCAACCTACATCAAAGATGTGTCTCACCTTATTTGATGCCTTAATCTTTCCGCTTCATAATTAGCTGGAACCCTCTTTGGTTCACCATAGGCTTTCCTACTTGTTTGAATCCTTCAATTTCAAGTGTCATTCACTTACACCAATTTTTTTGATGTGAGGTTTGCTTTGAGCTTCACAAAGCTCTAATGGTGGTTGATTGATCCCTTCAACTTGAAAATGAATGATTTATTTCTTTGTCCTCACTAAATTGCCTTGAAATCTTAATCCATTTGAGTTACAAGCCTCCAAAGTTCTTGTTTTTATCCTCTAAGTGGTACTTCTTAGTCACTTTTGGCTTGAAAACATATGTTTCTTCACAGCATTAGTTTTCTTGAACTCTTGGAATCACTCAAAGTTATCAAATGTAAGGTGGTAAAATGACATGCATTTCTCACTCTATCCCTCTTGGTGTGTTTCTCAACACTTGCATTAAATGTGTTGGTCATACATGCAATGATCTTTCAGCTGCATATGATTGAAATTTTTTCTATTATTGCCTTTCCATTAACTCCTATTATGTGCCAGATATTAGTCATAAATGTTTAAAAATTCAATTTTTTTGGAGTGATGTCATTCTGCACAATTCCCTCTTTTATCATATTTATGCCATGTGTACTCTTCCTTTCTACATTCTTGGGTTTTATGCTTCTTTTCCTCTTTACACCCTTCCTTGCCCCATAGTTACTTGTGAATTCATTCTTTCTATATTCTTGGGCACTACAATTCCTTTCCTCTCTGTGTGCATTCCTTCCCCACAGTTCCTTGTGCATTTTTACTTATACATTCTTCGGCAGTGCACTTCCTTTCCTCTCTACATGCTTCTTTTCCCCATAGTTCCTTCTCATCAAGTTAAATTTTCAAATTTACTTCTATCCATGTTACTCTTCATATTTCCAACTTGACATTTCATTTTTCATCAATTTGTACTTCCCCACCCCACACTAAATCTTGCACCTAATCCTCCAAATGCATAAAATATCAATGTGCATTTAAAAAGTGGGTGATTTTGTGAACATGTGTTAAAGTAAACCTTTAGATCTACCATTACAATGGTCACAAAGGTACAAATAAACCTTTAAACTTCCTAACATTGTACATTTTTCAAGTTACCTTAGCTTAGAAAAGCTTATATACAACTGAGAGAGAGGTTAAAAAATGTGTGACAACACTCACCCAAAGACTTATAAATATAGTATAAGGATTCCAAAGGAAATCCCTCACTCGACTCATCCAATTGGACTTGTGAGGTGGCATGTATTATTACATTGAAAACACATAACCAATGTGGGAAAAATATATCCTACACTAATCTAACCTATGATACACAAATCTCAGAAAACAAAACACAAAAATTATTATAACTTGGCTAAAACATGTTAAGGATGATATATATTGAGTCCACTTACATTAAAATTCCTAGGGAGCATCTCACCATCTATCGTGTATAGATTTCATGTAGTAGTTTCAAAAATGTCATGGATGATGTAGGGCCCTAGTCAATAGATTTGAATATTCATTATATGCCTCATAAACTTTGAGTCATATAAAAGAACAAGAGCACCTTTTACCAATATATTTCCCTTAATGTGTTAATCATGTCGAGGCCTTTATCAATATTTTTAAATTATTTAGATCCATCAAGAAATCACACACCTCTCATATACTTACATCAGGCATTCTACCATCACTTATAATGATTCAATGTCATCAAGGTGACCTAATTGATTAATTCATAAAGATGTAACCAATAACTCCATTGGTAGCACAACCTTTGTCTCGAATACTAGTTGAAAAGGTGTAGATTTTTTCAAGCACTTGTAAATGGTTTGATAGGCCCACAATAACGTTGAAAAGTGGTCATGATAATCCTTGTGGCCAACATCATAGATATCGGTGATACATTATCCTAGTATCTTGTTGAAGGCCTCTATAGTCTCATTTTCTTGGAACTGATATGGTTTCATTTTTTTGGTGCATAATCATGAACTTAGACAATAATATGCACACTATTTCATTTATGAAATGATTACCTTCATCGTTAGTCAAGATTAGAGGGAATCAATATCAAATAATTTTGTTTTCCCAAAGGAAACACACCATTATAACTATAATACAATTTCTAATTGGCATGGATTCTCTCCACCTAATGAAGTAGATAGTCGTTATGATTTATGTAGCATGCTCCAGTCCTACGTGTAACTAGTGAGATAAGGCCCAATTTTCAAAAATGCTCTTGTGTGAGAATTATAATCAAAGGAATATCAGTTATATGATTTGGCTTTTCATCTCTTCAGTACACATTACATTCATTCACTTACTCTTTTGCATCCTTAAACAAGTTAGTCCAACAGAGGCTAAATAGTAAGATTTTACAAGTAGTGGATTAACTAGTGAAATGGATGCCATTATGCCTTCATACCCCTCATGCAACATGCCATCACACTCATGCTCAAAAATTAAGTAGTGAAAAACTTTATCACACCTCAAATTATATAGTTCCCTACCAACAAGTTGATAGGGGGAAGTGTGGATAACTAGTTAATTCATTTCTTTAGTAGAGTAATTTTCAAGTGTAACATGGGAGGTGAGGAATAGAAAAATATAGAAAAGGTCCTTTGGGATGTATTTAAACTTATACAACTGAGCATCTGACATATTATTTAATATTTCAAACATACTCACCAAAGTTAGGGCATGATAAGTGGTATGGGCCCAAAGTTTTCTTGCCTAGCATCATGACCATTAAAAACTATAAGTATTATAACATGATGATCCATCAATAGATGTGCCTATGGAGACTAGTTTGTTCACCTAGTACTTCAAAGCCTCATGATTTATGGAGTAGCTAATAAGTACTGATAGAACTTTTGGAGTGTGTAGATCAGCACTAGGGCCTCACATTTGGTAGTGTTTCTAAGTGGGAATGAGCTTTCTGATGATGAATTAAATAGGATGGTCAATTTTTTTTTTGCCCAAATGGGATGGAATTCAAAAAATTGATATGGTTGAAGCATCAAAATGTGCATGGAATGAAATGTTCCAACACGAGAACTGTAACACTAATACACTAGCTAATTTCTTCTTCAATTTCTTGAACACCTCTTATTATGACTCAACCTATGTGAATGGGTCATTATTATGAAGAAGTTCCTTTAAAGGCTAAAAAATCTTGGCATAGTGACAAATGAATTTTTGATAGTAGTTGGTATGCCCCAAGAATACATAAAATTCTCACTGAGTGGTGGGAACCTCTAACAAAAGAATGTTGGTGACCTTGGTAAGGTCAACAAGGAGATCATCTTTACAAATAAAATCACTAAGGAGTGTGCCAAAAGGTGTATAAAAAATACATTTATTTAGTTTTATAGACGTCTAAAGTTGGTGATAGAGCTCAAACATAAGTTTCCCATAGCTTTTCTAATCATCTAGATAAACTTGAATAAAACAATAGATGAAGTATTTCAATATTACAATGATGATGTGCTTGGAGACAATAGGTGAATTATTCAAGCCAAAAGGCATGAAATTCCAAAAATGACCCCCATTCAATTGAAAATGTAGTGTTGGGTTTGTGTTTATTCCTTGATATACACCTAATGATAGCCTTAAAATCCATAAGTGAAATTAAAACCTTCTCAACCTATAACTCCTCAAGGATTCCTTTAGTAAAGGGGGAGGAAAAGGGTCGATAATATAAATGGAATCGGGGACTTATCATACCAAACGTATGTGTAAGTGCCCTTAATTTTTGATGTTAATGACCATTAGGATCACCCAATTAGACTCCTCAACTAGATAGATCATACTAATGACCAACATAATGTCAATCTCTACCTTTACCTTGGTGTGTAGGTTAGGGTTCATCATTTATGGATACTTATTTATGGGTATAACATCATCAAACAAGTTGATATTCCTTTATTACAGTGAAGGGTTCATTCTCTTCATGCTTTGATAACCTCTAATAAAAAAATTATTGTAACTCTTGGGTTATGTTTATGATGTGTTCCAACTCTACATAAAATTAGTAATTTCCAATGGTGGAAATCTTAGTTTCCTTCTCTGAGCCAATGTTTACTTGGTCATATTTAGGGGTTTATAGTATAATTTATTTTGATTATATTGTGTGTATGTTACATCATACTTTCCCTGAGAAGTTTGAACCTGTATATGGATAGGTTCACTCGCTTGTGGTTCTTCTTCCACTTTTCACACAAGATTTGTTTCCCACACCATGAACTCCCAATTTTGTGCCATCCAAACTTATTCATTTTCTTCACTATAATCATTGTTTACCTCACAATCATGAAATACCATAGGAAAGGTGAGTTCATAAACTATTCTTCCATGTTGGTACAATGAACACACTACAGTGGCTCAACTAGTCTCAGATTAGATGAGGAGTAGGAAAAAGTATAGGTGAACTTCTCCTTTAGAGATATCCAATTGCTAGTCTCCTAACACATCTCAATCGCTACCAAGTATTTAAGGTTTGGTAGAACACATGAACCCATAGTTATACCAAGACACTTGGCATGTGACTTGTCCATGTGTATTCACATTCACATATATGCATCCATGGGTTTGAGTCATGTCTATATGTGGGAAACCCTTTGTAGTCATTATATTTATTTAACCCCAAGCATATGGCACTCTGAACTTATATCCAAGCTAGAATATTTGGCTTGTACATATCCCACTAGTGTGTAGTAGTGTTATTCACAACATATACTAAGTCACCCATGAAATCATAATCCTTGGGGATGCAAGCCTCTAAGTCATGTAAAAATGGGATGTATCTTAAGGAACTATCATATTCCAAAAATGTAACAAACTTTATGTTGACGTAGGAAAGTGCACCCAGTGGCAGGAAAACAAGTTCCTGCCCTCTCCTCACAACATGGAAACTCCTCTCTCACCTGTGGGATGGTGAAGCAGAGGAGGAGAGTCTCTAGTTAAGGGCTAGCTCCCTTTGATGTATCATAGTTGTTCCAACAAGTGTAAAATACAGGCACACACACACACACATATATATATATATATATATATATATATATATATATATATATATATATATATATATATATATATATAAACTGGGGATGAAAAGGGAGAAGAAAATACAGGAAAACAAACTACTCTAAGGAGGTGATACACCAAAACAAGGTGACCTTTTCACATCCACTCTCAAAATCAGGTAACACACTTATACGCTTCACTCTTGATAGAGGAAACAATCTGCTAACTTAACAAGGAGGTAAAAATGAAAGATATAGAAAAGGGGAGGTTCACTAAAGGTGTTGTGAGAAACACTCTATAGATGATCCCCTCTGTTCTGCACTCCAAATTAGAACTCTTCTCCTATCAGCTATAAATGGCACCTTGTAGATAGCTGGTGTGTTGATGTTGAACCTGTGACAGCATCAAAGATAATGACTAAACACATATTAACACTCAGGACATACCCAGGATATCTACTCAAGAAAGAGGTAAAAAAAAGTGTTGGTAGATTGAGGTGGAAATTTCAGCAGAGCTTCGCTTTGTAAAATTGTGAAAATATAGTTACAAATGACTAAGTTTGCCATTTATATGAGAAGCGAAGAGGCCCATTTGGCACTCCTACTTTTACAAGTGGTATATGTGTTCCCTTTGAAAGAAAACAAGTCACTCAAATATTAATGAGCTTTTCATTTTGACTATTCGAGACCTGCATTTCCTGCTTAGGTAACTTACACAGTTTGCCTTTCAATTAATGCCAATGGAGAAAATGGTTGTTGCTTAGTCAGTTTCTCAGCATCCCAAATGATCACTTGCTAGCACAATCCTACCTACCAAAATTGCTTCTTCAATTTGTGCCATTTGGACCCAACTACTCATTCATCCTTTGCTTGCTACTTTGTCCATTTGTTATTCACACGATCAGGAAATAAATGCCTTCTGTCTATGCCACTTGGATCGCTCAACTGCTCCCTGCCCTGTCATCTTTACTTATTACTTGGAATTTGTCCTTTTTGGTCGCTCAGCCCCTTGGGCAAACATACTGGTGGGTCGCTTGATCCTAAGCTCTTTTCCTAGCTAGCGCTTTCCCTTTAAAAAAACAAACGGTTATTCTATTTCACCAAATTTGACGTCTCCTCGGCCGTCATGGCTTTGAAAATCAATGGACATTTCATCTTCTTGACATTGATGGCTTCTTGAGCGTCATCATTTGAAATTCAATGGCTAAACTGTTAAGCCAAATTTGATGGCCATCGGGGCATCACTGGGTCTACGTGGCATCCTCTCGGGCACTTTATCTATTTTCTGTGAGCATTCTTCCTTTGTTATTTTCCTTGGCACCTTCCCTTAGGTGCCCCTTCAGCCTTTTGAAAGGTCCTTTGATTTAGGCTGGAAGTCCCCCACAAAGGCACTTGCCCTTCGGGGTCCTTCGGCGGGTCTTTGTTTGAATGGACTGCTTCCCAGGTCCTGCAGGCAAATTGTCTGTGGACAATTTTCCCAGTTGAAAAATCCTGGGTCCTTTTGAATGTGGCTATGCTTCAAAATTCCATGGACAAATTATCCACAAAAATTGTTTTTCATGGACTTTTATTTGCGAACATTTTCCAGCGGACAAAAAGTCCATGAAAATTCTTCCGCTCAATTTCCCTGGGCTTGCCGTTAGTCACAGGCTCTTGTCCACGAACAATTTCTCGCGAACAAAAAGTTTGCAAAAATTCTGCCTGGCTCTTTGCCTTTGCATTTACAGTGGCCTGAATCCTTTAAAATATTTGAAGTGTTCGCCTGCCCTCCAAAGGGCACTTTGACTTTGACTATGCCTTCGGCCAAGGGCAGCCCCTTGAACCAAACCCGTTGAACCAAAATTGGTTCAACGGTTCAAGGTTCAACCACTGCGCACTAATGAACCAAAGGGCTGATGAACCATATCAAACCAAGTGCTTGAACCAAGGATGTTGAACCAAAGACGTTGAACTAAAACCATTGAACTGAACCCATTGAACCAAGACTTGGTTCAACGGTTCAAGGTTCAAAGGAGCGCATCGATGAACCAAAATCCCAACTCGATGAACTCTTTTGCATTGAATCGGACGTTGAACTTAATCCAATTGAACTAGAAACATTGAACTTGTTGTTGGTGTTTGCCGATGGAGATTTTCTATTTGAACCAAGGCACTGAAACAGTCCAAAAAAATGACTAAGTGTTGAAAAACTGATTCTTTTGATTGAAAACACCTACAAAAGCCTTTGAACATGTAAAAATGAAACTGCCTACAGAGTCCATAGATTCGAGCCTATAGAGTCCATAGATATAGACCTATAGATTCTGTAGATTCAAGCCTACAGAGTTCATAGAAATTCTACAGATTCATGCAAGATCGAAAACAAATGAAACGGCCTTAAACAATAGGGGAAAAGTTGACTGAAATTTTGCCTGTTGGCAAAATTGGTCAACAGATTGGCGACTCACAAGGGAAGCATGTTTGCCATGCTTAGAATCTAGCTGCCTTGAAAATCCATTGGGAATGGAGTTAGTAGTAACTTTGAGAACTAGCAATAGCTCTGCTATAACTTAGAACCAAAATGCGCAGACCCACCTCTGAGGAAAAGAAAACACACACAAAGCTAAGAAAACTACAACCTGTGCAACAACACTTAGGGAAAAATAGGAAAAATAAAACAAGGGAAAATATGTACAAGCGAGCTCAAAAAAATTAGTGACAACGCTTCAAATGTATCCCACTAACTGGGATACGTAGTTCCTCACCATCCAACCTAGAAAGTTGGAATGCATTATGCTGCTTGCACTGAGTGATTATGTAAGGACCGCTCCATAGGGCATCAAATTTTGCATGTTTTTCAAGCTTAGCTCAATCTTCGTCCCACTTTAAGATAATGTCTCCTTCATTGAAATCCTTTGGCAAAGATTTCTTGTCAAAGTGCCTTTTTACTTGCTGTTGGTGACTGGTCAGAGAAGCCATAGCCCGATCCCTTACCTCTTGGAGCTCCATTAGCTTGCATAACCTGACTTCTAGACCATTTCCTTCTTCAGACTACAGTTGGTGAGAGAGATCTAACGCTGGCAATTCAAGCGAGATGGGAAGCCTAACTTCCCTTCCATACATGAGCGTGTATGGAGAATTTTTGATTGCTCTTTTGGGAGTAACTCGGTCGGCCCATAGAGTTGTCTTTAGATTTGTATGTTAGGTTCTTTGATTGTCCTCCATAGTCCTCTTTATGATTCTGATCAGGTTTTTATTAGTGGACTCAGCCAGCCCATTCCCCTATGGATAATAATTTGATGAAGTGCTAAGGTAGATGCCATACTTCAGTGCCCATTCGCTTGTTTTGATCCCAAAAAAAGCTAAAGCGTTATCTGAGATTATGGTGGCTGGGACCCCAAATCTTATTACCAGGTCCTCATAGAACTCTAGGACTGTGCTTTCATTTGCCTCTTTCAGAGTGATGGCCTCCACCCACCTAGTGAAATAGTCTATAGCAGTCAGGACCCACTTGTGCCCAGCACTAGAGGGAGGATTGATCATCCCTATAAAGTCCAGGCCCCACTGCATGAATGGTTTCTCAACTTGAATGGGCTGTAGAGGCATGGCAGCCAATCACTATTTTCCATCAAAAAGTGCACACTTTTGGCACTTTCTTACCCAGGCATGGGTGTCCTTGAAAAGAGTAAGCCAGAAATAGCCAGCTCTCATTATCCTTGCTGATGTAGCTCTAGGGGCAAAGTGACCACCTACAGGCCCATCATGGAACTTAGCCAATACCTTATCGGCTTGGTTTGGGTCAATGCACCTTAGGAGGACCCCAGAGAAATCCATCCTAAACAATACTTCACCAATTAGAACATAAGGAAGGGACTGGAGTTTAAAATACCTTCTCCCAGCCTTATCAAGACCCTGTGGACATTCATCCATGAGAAGGAAATGCTTCATGTCCAGCTTCTAATCCTTTATGACAGCTGGTTTTTCTGTTGTGGCTGTGTCATGGATTAACAAGCTGTCTCTCCTCCCTTGCTTTAAGTTTACAGCCAGCTATTCGCATAGGCCTCTTCCTCTCACCAGCTTGGTGATCTTGATATCTATGTCGTACTCCATCACTTTGGTAATCCACCCTGCCCTTTTTTCATTTAAATCTCAATTGGTCAAGAAATCCTTGACACCCAGATGTGGGACCATAAGGTGGATCCTGCTGTTAGATAACATGTGCCTGAATTTCTTCAAGCTCCGCACCACTACCAGGACCTGCTTCTCTACATACGTGTATCTGATTTCAAAGTCCTCTAACCCTTGGCTGAAGAAAGCAAGTGGCTACTCGAGGTCATCACCGTTAGCTTGGGTAAGCATGGCAGATATCACCTCCTCATTGCTGAAAGTATAGAGGTTGAAGTCCTTGCTAAAGTTTGGGCTGATCAAAGTGGGAGCCCAGGTTATGGCCTATTTGATGGCTTCAAAGCTGTGTTTCCTCTTAGCTGTCCATTTGAAATCCTCACCTTTCTTCAGCATAGGGGTGAGTGGCTTGACTATCTCTACAAAATTTGGAATGAATCTCTGAATGAAATCAATTCTGCCAAAGAAACTCTGCAGACTTTTCTTGTGTTTTGGTAGGGACATCTCCAGTATAGAGTGAACTCTCTCAGGGTCAATAGACAAACCCTCCTTGGACATAATGTGGCCAAGGAGTTTCCCCTCATGAACAGCAAACACACACTTTTTTGGATTAAGAGAGATGCCAAATTCCTTGCACCTTTTGAAAATCTACCTGAGGTGCTCTATGTGTTGGCTCGCTTTCTTGGAGAATACCGTCACATCATTGAGGTATACCAGCATGTTGTTGTTTATCAAGCCACCAAAAGCCATGTCCATGGCCCGCTAAAAGGTAGCACCAGCATTAGATAGCCTAAATGGCATCTTCTTGTAGGTGAACGTTCCCCATTTTGTGGTGAAGGCTATTTTGTGCTGGTCACAGCCCTGCACTAGAATCTGATTATACCCTGAATAACCATCCAAGAAGGAGAAATGCTCACTACCAGTTACCTTTTAGAGGATTTGCTCTATGCTTGGAAGGGGGTAATGATCCTTTAGAGAGACTTTATTAAGGTCTCTGAATTCGACACACATCCTGATCTCCCCATTCTTTTTTCTAACAGGAATGAGGTTGGCCAGCCATGAGGAATGTTTGATTGGAAATATAATTCCATACTCAATCAGTTTGGCCAATTCCCTTTGCATGAGGGGCTCAATCGTAGGATTGATAGGCCTTTGCTTTTGAGTGACTGGCCTAGCACCTTCCTCTAATTCAATGGTGTGTTGGGCAAGCCTTGGGTTGAAACCCTTTAAGTCGCTATAATCCTAGGCAAAGACGTCAGTGAATTCTTGACATAGCAGAATGAAAGCTCACCTTTCTTGAAATGTGCAGATTTTTCCAAGCGCCAACAACTTGCCTTTGAAAATTTTGACCCTTTCATAATTCTCCTCTTTGGTAGTGATGCAGGCCTTATCATTTCTCAACTGGTCATCGCTGTTGAAAATGCTTTCAAGCGTGACCAGACCCTTAGGGAGTTTATTGTTCTTCAAATAAACAATCTGATTGCCATATTGCTACTGTAATCTCACTTGGTTGTGTGTTGCAAACTCAACTTCTTATTTCAGGAAGAAAGCTATCTGTTGGTCACTTTCGAAGACTTGACAATTTGAAATGTTGTCTGGGATTGAAGGCCAAACCACCACTTTCAAATGGCGTGAACCATAGTCTCTGCTTATTTCCTTTAAAACATCAAATTGGGCGCCAATTGCTGCCAGCCTGTCAGCCTGTTTGTTTCATTCCCTAGGAATAGAGGAAATGTTAAAGACCAAAAAATCCTCCACCAAGTCCCAAACTCTATGTTTGTACGACTTCAACAAGGATTTCTTGGTCAGATTCAAGCCTCTTACTTGATTCACAATTAGTTTGCTGTCTCCTAGGACTTGCAACTCTCTAATCCCTCTCTTTCTTGCCCATTCGAGCCCATGGATCAAAGACTCATATTCTGAAACATTGCTGGTGCAAGAGAATTGGAAACAAAAAGCTAAAAAGTACCTTTCCTTGGAAGGGGAAACCATCATTGCTCCACTGCCAGTGCCTATTTTACTTCTGGAGCCATCAAAATATAGCTGCCACAGGCCAAGATCTTCTTTGCTTTCCTTCATTAAATTTGGCATGAAGTTGCCCTTTTCATGTATACAATAGAGTCCAAGGTCTACCTCCTCAATGAATTTGTATGGATCATGTTCAAAGTTATCATTTCCCCACTCATCCAAGAGTAAGTCTGTGACTCCTTCAAGAGTAGAGGACGAAGATTGGTTTGTCTAAGGCTCTTTTGGGTCGATGATGGTGTAACTGACATTGGTTGCCTTTGGCGAATATGGTTCTAGGTGGTCTTTGTAGAGTGGCTCAGACTCAATTTTCACTTTGGTTCCATACATGGTTTTGAAAACTAGATATGACCAATTCACTGCTAGATAACCACCTATCTTTGACGTGAAGTCCCTAGACAAGAAAATTGTGAAATACAGAGGAACATCTGCTACCACTATATCATGGGGAATTGAGAAGGTTGGGCAAGCATGTAATGTCAAGCCTAAACCCTTCGCAATCCCAACTATTTTTGTAGGTGTCCCATCTAGCTGCAGGACTCCTTTATTCATTTCTTCATACTTCAAACCCATCTTATCAGCAATGCACTTAGGCATCACTGAGGTGCTGGCCCCACTGTCAATTATGCAGTTGTGCACCAAGAAGTCCCCAATGACCAAGGATACATAGAAAGGAGGAGTCTTCTCTTCCTTCTTCACCTGTCCTGAAGTGGAAGGTTGTCCATTTGTCATCAAGACATTATCAGTGTTGGCTGGGATAGCTTGATAATCCAGCTCATTCACTTCCCTTTTTAACACGTCCTTCTGGCCTGGAAGAGACAATGAATCCCATAAAGAGATATTCTCATTTAGCTTTTTCATCTGATCCACTATATTGATTTTGGGACTGCCACGCCTTAAGTTTTCTTTGGGGTTGATTCCAAGCTGAATTGCAGGCTGAGGGGCTGAAGGTATAGAGGGCTGCCTAAAAATTTGGGCCTTTGCATTGGAGTGTGATGGAGGAGGTGTTGTTGATGCCTGAATGGTAGCATGGGCTTCTCCCATTGCCCTTCTCTTAAACCTCGTGTTGGCTACAACACAATTGGCCTGACTATCCGCATTGCCCACATAATTTACTAAATGAAATTCTCCTTCCATGTGATTCATTAGGGTAGAGTTAGGCTGGGCCTGATTATTACTCATGCTGGGCTGCATTGAAAGCTCAAAGGACTGGGATTGAGCAGCTATTTAGTTTTTTGCATTCTAAAAATAGTTCATCACCTCATTTGTATAGACGGCCTATTCTTGACCATATCCCATGGTCGAATAGCTTGGTTGCTCTTGCACTAAATTATTCTGAACAGGTACCATGGCCTTAGTTGATGAAGAGGGACCAGCGTTGTAGTTTTGAAATGGCCTAGTTATTGTGAGCCGCCCCTGATTTTGGTTATAATTTTGAAAAGGGGGTCTAGAGGCCTGGCCATAATGCTGATAACCCTAGTTTGGCTTGTTGCTTTGAGCTTGCTACTTTTTAAGGTCAACAAGTTCATTTGACATGCTTTGCAATAGGCTTTTAACTTCGTGAAGCTCATTGGATGGAATAACAACTGGCTTCTCAATGATAGGTAGGGGAGCAATTATGGGAGCAACAACCTAAATTTGGGGAAGTGATTCTAGGAAAAGTGGCATGTGGGGGCTGGGGGTGATTTTCTCGGCTTGAATTAAGCAATTTTGGCCACTATGGCGATGTCATAAGCAGCTAGCAGTATATGTCCTCTCATAGATTGGATCATCATAGCAATATCACTATTTAACGCCTTTAAATAGTACAAGAAAGCGTAACTGGGGGTCATCCTTACCAGGATGGGAATTTTCTCCTAGGTATTTTGAAAGTGTGTGTTGAAGTCTTGCATATACTCATGCAGAGCTCTCTTAATTGTCGTCAGCTGCTCAGCAAGAGAGAGGCCATCACTTTTTTCCCCAAAATTATTAGTTAACTGAGTGCCCAATTTTTTCTAGGAATGTATGGAATTCACAGGCAAGGTTCCGTACCAATCAAGAGCCTTGCCTTTAAGAGACAGTGCCAGCAATCTGATGGCAATATTTTCTTCTGTTATATTGTGAATATTGTAAAGGTTGGCAATATTCTTAATATGCTCAATGGCTATAATAGGTCCCACTCCATCAAAAGAAGGCACATTCTTTAGAGGTGTGTCTGGAATTGGATCATAGCGTGGGAGATTTAAGGGGCTCTCACCACGAAAAGCTAGAAAAGGCAGTGCCATGACTGGGATCGGCTATAACTGGGGTTGAGCTACGTATATGGCTCCTACAATAGGTCTAGGAGGATTGATTTCTAGATAAGGATGGGTTCTCTCAAACCTTAGCCTTTTAGCAGAGTTTAAAGGTAGCTCAATGAAATCAAAAGGGACCCCTCTTGAAGCAGACCTTGTGGTGACCTTTGGCATAAAAAGTTAAGTGACTGGTCTTAAGATAGAAAATGAAATTCTTACCAGTGGAGTCACCAGATGCTAGAAGACTTTGAAATGGCTGTATCAGGACCAGCATCAATCTTGAACTTTTACTAAGTAAAACAACCTGGTCCCACTGGCCATGCCAGCACTGTTGACGTAGGAAAGTGCACCCAGTGGCAGGAAAACAAGTTCCTACCCTCTCCTCACAACATGGAAACTCCTCTCTCTCCTATGGGATGGTGAAGTAGGAGAGGAGAGTCTCTAGTTAAGGGATAGCTCCCTTTGATGTATCATAGTTGTTCCAGCAAGTGCAAAATATAGTGGGGATGAAAAGGGAGAAGAAAATATAGGAAAACAAACTACTCTAAGGAGGTGATACACCAAAACAAGGTGACCTTCTCACACCCACTCTCAAAATTAGGTAACACACTTATACGCTTCACTCTTGATAGAGGAAACAATCTGCTAACTTAATAGGGAGGTAAAAATGAAAGATACAGAAAAGGGGAGGTTCACTAAAGGTGTTGTGAGAAACACTCTGTAGATGATCCCCTCTATTCTGCACTCCAAAGTAGAACTCTTCTCCTATTAGCTATAGATGGTGCCTTATAGATAGCTGGTGTGTTGACGTTGAACCTATTATAGCATCAAAGATAATGACTAAACATAGATTAACACTCAGGACATACCCAGGATATTTATTCAAGAAAGAGGTAAAAAAAAGTGTTGGTAGATTGAGGTGGAAATTTCAGCAGAGCTTCACTTTGTAAAATTGTGAAAAGATAGTTACAAATGACTAAGTTTGCCATTTATATGAGAAGCGAAGAGACCCATTTGGTGCTCCTAATTTTACAAGTGGTATACGTGTTCCCATTGAAAGAAAACAAGTCACTCAAATATTAATGAGCTGTTCATTTTGACTGTTCGAGACCTGCATTTCCTGCTTAGGTAACTTACACAGTTTGCCTTTCAATTATTGCCAATGGAGAAAATGGTTATTGCTTTGTCAGCTGCTCAGCATCCCAAATGATCACTTGCTGTCACAATCCTACCTGCCAAAATCACTTCTTCAATTTGTGCCATTTGGACCCAACTGCTCATTCATCCTTTGCTTGCTACTTTGTCCATTTGTTATTCACACGATCAGGCAATAAATGCCTTCTGTCTATGCCACTTGGATTGCTCAACTGCTCCCTACGCTATCATCTTTGCTTATTACTTGGAATTTTTCCTTTCTGGTCGCTCGGCCCCTTGGGCGAACATACTGGTGGGTCGCTTGATCCTAAGCTCTTTTCCCGGCTAGCGCTTTCCCTTAAAAAAACAAACGGTTATTCTATTTCACCAAATTTGACGTCTCCTCAGCCGTCATGGCTTTGAAAATCAATGGACATTTCATCTTCTTGAAATTGATGGCTTCTTGAGCGTCATCATTTGAAATTCAATGGCTAAATCGTTAAGCCAAATTTGACGGCCATCGGGGCGTCACTTGGTCTACGTGGTATCCTCTCGGGCATTTTCTTTATTTTCTATGGGAATTCTTCCTTTGTTATTTTCCTTGGCACCTCCCAGAAGGGAAGTTTCCCCTTCAGTCTTTTGAAAGGTCCTTTGATTTAGGTTGGAAGTCCCCCACAAAGGCACTTGCCCTTCGGGGTCCTTCGGCGGGTCTTCATTTGAATGGACTGCTTCCGGAGTCCTACGGGCAAATTGTCTGTAGACAATTTTCCCAGTTGAAAAAGCCCAGGTCCTTTTGACTGTGGCTATGCTTCAAAATTCCATGGAAAAATTGTCCATATAAATTTTTTTCCATGGACTTTTATCTGCAGACATTTTCCCGCAGACAAAAAGTCCACAGAAATTATTCCGCTCAATTTCCCTGGGCTTGCCGTTAGTCGCGGGCTCTTGTCCAAGGACAATTTCTCATGAACAAAAAGTCTGTAGAAATTCCACCTGGCTTTTTGCCTTTGCATTTTTAGTGGCTCGAATCCTTTGAAATATTTGAAGTGTCTGCCCGCCCTCCAAAGGGCACTTTGACTTTGACTGTGCCTTCGGCCAAGGGTAGCCCCTTGAACCAAACCCGTTGAACCAAAATTGGTTCAACGGTTCAAGGTTCAACCACTGCATGCCAATGAACCAAAGGGCTGATGAACCATATCTAACCAAGCGCTTGAACCAAGGATGTTGAACCAAAGACATTGAGCTTAACCCATTGAACCAAGACTTGGTTCAATGGTTCAAGGTTCAAAGGAGCACGTCGATGAACCAAAAGCCTAGCTCAATGAAATCTTTTTCATTGAACCAGACATTAAACTTAAGCCAATTGAATTGGAAATGTTGAACTTGCTATTGGTGTTTTCCGATGGAGATTTTCTGTTTGAACCAAGGCACTGAAACAGTCTCAAAAAATGACTAAGTGTTGAAAAACTAATTTTTTTGATTGAAAACACCTGCAGAAGCCTTTGAACATGTAAAAATGAAACTTCCTATAGATTCCATAGATATAGACCTATAGAGTCCATAGATTCAAGCCTACAGAGTCTATAGAAATTTTGCAGATTCATGCAAGATCGAAAACAAATGAAACAGCCTTAAACAGCAGGGGAAAAGTTGACCGAAATTTTGCCTGTTGGAAAAATTGGTCAACACTTTATTTTACTAGTGTAAATAACTCTCTTAACCTTGGATGTGGTGGGTTTTCATAGTATCTATATCTAATTTCCATTTGAATGAGGCTTTAAGATGACACAAAAGGTTTTCCATGCTTACAAAGAATGGGGTCTTGACTAGACTATACCACATTTTTCGTAGTTACCTGATAGGACTCCTACACCCATCAGTCAAATGAAATGGTCATGGTGTCAAAAAATAATTGTCTCTCATCCTATATTAGGGATCCATTCACATCTATTTTGATATTCTCTACTCCTTGCATAGTAATGTTATATATGTTGTTAATTTCATTTTAAAAATCAATGCTCTCAACATAGATGGTATTGATCATTTGAAAATGGTATCAATACTGTTCTTTATTATTCTCAAATATCATGTAATGTTTGTTGAATTTCATATCTGTATTGTTGGCATAAAACTATAGTCTACCAAGAAAATATAGGTAATTATTTTCCCTGGTGAGTTAGATCACCTCAAATTTAGCTATGAAGTTTGTGCCCATTATCTAAATACAAAAATTAGGGAGGATTCCCATGGTTTGAACTCAAGTTTTTTTCCATGAATAAAAAATATAGTGATGGGATAAGGTCATGGCTACCCATATTACACCAAACATCCCCCATGAGTATGTTAACTTTGACACCTATGTATACTATACCATCACATACTAACCACATAATGATATCTAGATCCACGTTCATTTCTCAGTCATACCCTAAATTTTGTGTTATCCTCAACTTGTGGCCTTGTGCTAGATTGGGTGCTAGCATGTCAATTGACTTATTATCATAAGAACTATTCCCTCAATGCGCATGAGAAATAATATATTGGAAAGATCATCCTACTTCTTATCAACATGTGATTTTGGATTAAGTTCCTTTATTGACTTCTCCTCCAAGTCATACACATACTACAACTTACCCTATAGATTCTAGATGACATTCATGGATTCATGCATCACCTATTTCTAGTGTGATCCATCTAAATAAATTGATATGGATGGTTCTGGGGGTGAAACATTATATTTGGGTTTCCTTGGCTCATATTTCATCAAACCCTTTTCAGTGGAGTAGTTGGTGGTTACATATTCAAGACACTATGAGTCATTATTTTCACCTTGGGGTTAACATTCCTCTTACTTTAAATATTTAGAACCCACTATTCTAATTTTCACTCCAAATTGATCATGATATCACCCTTATTAGGTATTTACTTGTGCATAATATTTGCATACAAATCTATGATCTTTTCAACCTTGTGGTCACCCCAAAAATACCAACAAGTTGGATACCTGAGGCAGTCACATTGGTATTGGTCTAGTGAAAAATATTTGTATTAAGTGCATGGGTAAACCTCCCACCCCAACATCCTCCACTATGGCCTCTATAGATACATTTTTTCCCATAACCCCCATATGCATGGTTAAATGGTCCCATAGTGGTATGTCATGCCCCTTGATCCCTTGCCTTTTGAGACTTGTAAATCACCCTAAAAACCTCAAAATTGTGGGTAAATCCATTAAAAATATTTCAATAGAGGGAGATCTTAATTTGGGTCATCCATTGAAGGAGTAAATAGTTGCACACATCATGACCCTCATGGTAGATCATGTAACAAATAAACATAGCCCTTACATTATGTGTAATTTATTTATTATTTTTGTGCCCTTTAAATTAACAATATACACACCACAACTTACTATTATAATTTTAGGCACTATTAGCCATTAAATTCTAATTATGAGAAGCCATTGAGGTGATTTGTGCCTTTATGAATGGTTTAAATCCTATGTTTGTACCTCTAATGGATTCATCTATCAATTCCACTTCCAAGGCCTCTCGAATATTAGTGAACATATTCATCGATAGGGTGCATCAAAAGGGTGTAAATAACCCCCTAAAAACTCATTGTGTATGTTTTAAAGGATGAAGAGCATAAGAGAGTTTGGATATTGGGGTCTTGAATATAATATCATAGGTGTTAACACTTGGATTCACATCCTTGAGGAGATGCTCAACTCTCCTCATCTAAGTGGCACAATGGAAACATTTCTCTTGTTGTGGGTGATAATTTTGCTGAGATGAATCTCTAGATAAGGGGCTAGCTCCCTTTGATGCACCTTTAAAGCTCTTGTCTCTAACTTAAGAATTTATGTATGAAAAGGGTTTAGGAGAATAACTAAGAAACCAAGCAGTGATGCACCAATGTATAATGTCTTCCCAATTGGTTGAAACCACTACTTAAAGATAAACAAAGTGTTTCTCGCATAAGACTCATAACTCAGGATTCATTACTACATCAATGTTTCATATGCTAGATTCAAAAAGGTATATGATTCTTAGGAATGGAATGAATGATTCCAAAGAGGGATACAATCATAGACCTCTTCTACGATATCTCTACACTTAGAAAATAATACTATCAAATACCTACAATAATATCCTTTCTACAAATTGGTAGACCATCAAGAGTATAAGCTAGAAAAGACAATCTTTCACTAGACTAGACTAATAAGATTTAAGTTGTTACTCAATATTACAGCTATGAGTGGAAACAACACTTGTATATTTCTTCAAGGGTTTTTCAAGTACAAATCTAGCTATATTTTTCCTAATAACTAACAGAGGCTCCTAAAACAAGCCAAAAGAATGCATATATATAGCTTTTGAGAGAGAGGTCAAGCCAAGGAAGTTCAAGAGTCACTTGGACATGTGTCTATATGTGAGAATTAGTTACAATTACATGTGGAAGAGAGGTGGGGTTAACTACACCATGTTATGAGGTATAATTATTCAAAACTAGTCATAATAATGGTGAAAAGTGGCATAAGACCTTTAGAATTAGCATAGGTAACTGCCTCTAGGCTACCAACAATAATCTGAATCATCAACTTGTCTATTCTTTGATTGTTTTGCTTACATAAAATTCTTGGGATATTTCCATTTATTACCTCTATATTTTCCCTCAGGGTCCTGCCAAGCCTTTTTTTTACTCTAATAGCTAGTTTCCATAGTTTGAAATTGACGTTTATGGGGTTGTCACCTTCTTGGGTATTTATTTCAGACATTTGTTTCCCTCAGACTTTTATTTCCCTTAGAAAATATTTTTGAAATAATTAATTCCTCAAACACTTTTCCCATGGTCACTTTATTTTGGCACTTTTATCCTTTAGACTTTTTGTCTTGGCACTTTTCTCGAAAGAATTCATTCAGGCTTTTTCTTGGTAATTCTTACGGACAATTTTCTTGAACAATATTTTGGGCCTTTTATTTCCTTTGTATTAGACAAAATTTCTAAAATAATTGGGATTTGGCATCTTTTTTATGTGGACAAGTTTTTTGAAATAATTTCTCAGACAAATAAGGAAGCATTTTCCATGACTCAAGACCTAATCAACAAGATAACTAGTTACAACCTCAACCACATAAAGGGAAAGGACACACACAATGAAAAATAAAACTCACAAGACACACACATGTGCATAAGCACTTAGGGGAAAAATAAGACACAACTAAAATAAAGCTAATATGTATATCTATCATGATATGTTTCTCCTCCTCCTGGATCAAAGGGGAAGCTTCTTAGGTCTCTTTCATGACAAGAAACCTCATGGTGGTAACTAGGTAGCTTGTTAGAGTGATAAATTGGTGATTCAACCTTCTTGTTTACTACTTTGATTGGCATGTATTCTAATGTATCAGATTCAAACATGTCCTCAACCTTCATGTATCCATTCTTCTCTTTGAGACATGTCTCATGCTAGTGTAGTCCATCAAAGGATCAATGGCTACTATCTCATCATCATAGGATTCATTTGGCTCATGGCCCTCTTGGTATGCATCATGGACCAACTCATTATTTTCTATCCTTTTTAGAAACTAGACAAACTAATCTCTAGCTTCATCATGGCTCTCTTTAGTAAGGGTGGCTGGTGCGATGTTTGAGTTGAAATAATTTTTTTTAGTTCATCCCAAAAATCATCATTTTCTTGTTTAACATCTCCTTCTTTAATGTCTCTATCAAACCAAATCCCTCTCCTTCTTGTTCACAAAAAATAGTATTTATCTTCTCAACAACATGATCTTGAACCTCATTCAACTTAGGTCCCATGGCATGGTCATTATATTCATCAAAGTAATAAGAAGGTTCATCAAACAAAGGGAAAGAGAGCTCACCATGCTTACATTCTCCATCCAGCATTGACAAGTGAAGTTTGTCAATATCATCTTCATAATTCTAGAACATTTACATGTATGTGTGACCTATATCTTCTCTTTGAATCATGCCACCTTCAAGAGTCAATTATTCAACCTTATTCTCATGAAAACATCCTAAAACAACCACCTCTTGAAATATGATTTGACTACATTTTTCATCTTTGATAATGCCTTCCACCTCATGTTCATGATGATGATCACCATGATGATGCTCATGGGGAGTACCTATAATGATTTCATCTTCATCATCACTCATAATAGCCTCTTGATCAGCCAAAAAATGCATTTTATCTTTCTCACTTGCCTCCCTCAAAATAGGTTCCTCTTTAGAAGGGAATGAAGTGAAGGGTGAATGGATAGGTTCATGAGTTTGAAATGTAGGAGTTGGAGTATGGAAGGTAATGGAAGGTTAAGGAAGTGAAAATGGAATGTGGGATGAAGGAGAGGATTTTGGAAAGAGGCAGGCACTAGTGAGCTCAAAATCAGATTGGGAATGAGAAGTGGGGTGTTCTTTGAGAAGCTCATGAGGAAGAGGAAGTAAACCTTGGGCTAAAATTAATTGATTCTCTTCCTTCCACTTGACTAGAAATTCATCCACGTCATATGTATCTTGATAACTCTATTTAATGGGTGTATATGGGGTGTGTTTAGACATGAGATCTTCTATTGGGTCTAAACCTTCTATCACACCTTGACTAAGCAACCTCATTCTTGACTCTAATTATTCAATCTACTTGGATAGATTCTCTTGGAAGAGTGTTTCTTGAAGATCATATGCATCATCATGATGAGGATGAGTATGAGAGGTTTGACATGTAAAATAAGAGGTTTATTGAAGAAGGTTTGGAGGGACTTAAGGAGGACTAGCTTCATTTTCCACTTCACACTCTTGAACAATTCTCTTCTCTTCTTTCTTACTCCATGATTCCATTATTTCATTCCAACTCATGATCTTAGGATTGTAACTCTATTCTTGAGGATAGGAAGCAACCTCATCTTTCTCAAGGTCTTGAGCTAGTACATGACAAACATTTCTCCAACTTGGAATCTTGACATCATGTTGAAAGACTTGAGGAGGTTGAGGGAGACTAGGAAGAGTTTGCACATGCATGGGAAGAGTTTCTTGAGGATGGATGTGTTTTTTTCCAAAGGAAATAAGATGAATTATTTCAAAGAAGGGCTCATAATCTAAGGAATTAAAATACTTAGTTTCCATAGAGGGATACTCTAATGTCCTTTGGTGTTGGATTACTAGTGTAAAGGATTAACAAAAAGAGTATTTAATGCATTAGATGGGTCAAATGTTTGGCTCATTTTATTTTGGTGAGAAAATGCTATTTTATATAAAATATTTAATTTACAAGAGGAGGGTTTATTTTGAATAGGATAAGGTTGCTTTAGGATGGAAAAAGGCATACAAGGCTGATTGCCTTGAATGGATTGACTCCTTCATATTACTAGTTTCTCTTTCATGGATTGTATAGCTTGAGCTTGCTTAAACAAAAACTCTTATTTATACATTAGCTCTTGATGGTGTCTATTTTTCTCATTCAACCTATCTATCTCCAACATTTTCTTTTCAAACTCCAACATTATCTCCCTATCACTCTTGGATTGACTAAGAGAAGGATAATTAGGAGAGCTACTTGAGGTGATTCCATGAACAACATGAGCTTGATCAAAAATATATGAAGGAACATAAGGGACATAATTCTCAAAAATGGGACTATACATACCAAATATGATTTCTTGATGCACTAATGTTACTTGACTAATTGATTCAACTTGGAGTCACCATTGGTGTTGATTGAAATGCCTCCAAAAGGCTGATTGGTTGAAGAACACACCAAGAATTCTTCACTTAATTAGACAAATGGTCCCAATGGGCATGATAAAAAATATTTAAACTTGGATTCACACCCTTGAGGAGATTCTCATCTCTCCTCATCCAATTGGCACTATGGAAACATCTATTTTTCTATGGGTGATAATTTCACTGAGATGAATCTCTAGATAAGGGGCTAGCTCCCCTTGATTCACCTTTAAAGATATTCTCTCTAACTTAACAATTTATGTATGAAAAGGGTTCAAGATAAAAAATATGAAACCAAGTGGTGATGTACCAATGTATAATCTCTTCCCAATCGACTGCAACCACTACTTAAATACAAATAAGGTGTTTCTCATACAAGATTCATAACTCAGGATTCATTACTACATCAATGTTTCATATGCTAGATTCAAGAAAGTATATGATTCTTAGGAAGGGAATGAATGATCCAAAGAGGGATACAATCATATACAAATTCTAAGATATCTCTACACTTAGAAAAAAATACTAACAAATACCTACAACAATCTCCTTTTTACAAATTGGTAGACCATCAAGAGTATAAGCTAGAAAAGATAATCTTTCACTAGACTAGACCAACAAGATTCAAATTGTTACTCAATATTACAAAAATGAGTGGCAATAACACTTGTATATTTCTTTAAGAGTTCTTCAAGTACAAATCTAGCTAGAATTTTCCCAATAACCAGTGAAGGCTCCTAAAATAAGCCAGAAGAATGCATATATATAGCTTTTGAGAGAGAGGTCAAGCCAAGGAAGTTCAAGAGTCACTTGAACATGTGTCCATATGTGATAATTAGTTAAAATTTCATGTATAAGAGAGGTGGGGCAATCTATGCCATGTCAGGAGGTCAATTTATTCAAAAATAGTCATAAGAATGGTGAAAAGTGGCATAAGACCTTTAGAATTGGCATATGTAACTACCTCCAGGCTGCCAACAATAACTTAAACTATCAACTTATCTATTATTTTATTGTCTTTATTGCACTATATGCTTAGGATATTTCCATTTTTAACCTCTATATTTTCCCTTAGGTTCCCGCCAAGCCTTTTTTTGACTCCAATGGCTAATTTTTGCAATTTGAAATTAACGATTACGAGGCCGTCACCTTCTTGGGTATTTATTTTAGACATTTTTTTCCATTGGAAATCTATTTATATCAATAAATATTTCTAAAATAATTCATTCCTAGGACACTTTTCCCATGGTTACTTTTTTTTGGCACTTTTCTCCTTCAGACTTTTTATCTCAGTACTTTTCTCGAAAGAATTCATTCAAGATTTTTCTTGCTAATTCCTATGGACAATTTTCCTGAACAATATTTTGGGCCTTTTGTTTCCTTTGTATTGGACAAAATTTTTGAAATAATTGGGATTCGACCTCTTTTCAATGTAGACAAGTTTTTTGAAAGAATTCCTTGAACAATATTTTCAAAAGAATTCCTTCAGACTTTCCATTTGGCCCTTCAAGATTTTGTCTTTTTTCCCTTCGATCAAAATAAATGGTCCTTAAACAATCTTTAAATGACCCTATGATAAATTTAAGTGCTCTTAATACTTTTTTTAAAGTACCTTTCGGCCTCCCTGTAAGTTCCCTTTGAAAAAAATTGAAGTGCCCTTCGAAAAAACTAAAGTGCCCTTCGAAACTTGTAAACTGTCATTCAGAAAAGTTAAAAATGATCCCTTAGCTTGAAAATGTCCTTCGAGGAAATTTTATGAACAATTTTCCCAAAGTAATTAGTCTTTGTCTTTGAAAAATCTATCTTGGATAAATTATTTGAAATAATTTAGCACTTGGTCGAATGAAAAGTGTGAAAGAAATAACACTTATTCAAAAACAAAAGACTGGAAAGAATTATTATGCAAAGGCTTATAAAAAGACCAAAACCAAACTTTTTGAAAGAATTAGACTTGTAAATTTGTTTTAGGCTTTATCAAAGAACACTTCTTTCAAATAAAATCTACACACTGGTGAAGCTTTCCAATAGGGGTACCCAATTTTGACTCGAAAGCCAAAATTTGGTCAACAATAGGTATTAACAATCTCCATAAATTATGTCTTGATTTATTTTAGTGAAACAATACTTTACTTAAAAAACTCAATAATGTTAAATTACTTCAAGAAATATTCTTTCATAAGGTCATAATCCATAATATTTTAGTTTGGATCAATATTTTTATACCAAGTGTGGGTGCATTCCATCATGTTTGTGGTAAAATGACTTGCCTTACATTCTAAAAAAGTAATTCCCTTCACATGTCATATGAAATCACACTTGTGGAAAATTTTTGTAGTAATTTATAGATTGTGATATTCATGCAAGATTAGGGACATCTCATAAAAAATGTAGAGATAAACTTTGGACATAATTGGTGCTTAAGGCACATGATGTAATATTGTATCGATAGAAGGTGCACCCAAACTTTAGCTTCCTCCAGAGGTTCCTCTTTTTCCTCTTATTGGTTGTGTAACATGTTACACTACAACTCCTCCTACCACTTGACTATCCTACTAATATGACACCAATCATCTAGCTCTTATGGTTTCACCTTGTGTTGTATAACTTATATGAGGGGTTGGAGCCCCTCCTACTAGTGGCATACCAAGCATACTTGGATCCAATATTCACATGGGTTATACAACCATTGTTCTGAGTGGTTGGAAAAGGAGTATCTACTATATCACACTTAGTTATCCTTAATGTGCCAAAAAAATTCTTATGTCTGAGATAGGGAAGATAACTCGATCATTTTTTCTATTTATGGGTAAATCAACTGAGTGTACACTTCAGTTAGATGGGAAATAGGAACATCCTTGGTAGTCTTTTGTCTATATTTTCCCACTTTGGGGATTCAATTTTTTATTATAAAATTTACTCTAATCCTTTGGAATTCTTTACTTCATATTCTAATCACACATCCTCAACATGAGAGTCTCCCTCATGCCCTTCCTATTTAGTGTGTGTCCTTGTGACATCTCCTAAGTTGGACTCTCCCATCTACCTAGGGTCATTTTTTTCATTACCTTCTAGTAATATTCACCATTATTTCACCTTAGGATCTCAAACTCACTTTGTTCCTCCATGCTAAAGTCTTATTTCCTTTTTTACCACTCAAAACCATGCCCTTTTCACATTCTACCTTTTGTGCTGCTCACACATGTAGGGACTTAATTTTACATTAGAAATTTATCTATCCCATTATCTACCATTATATTATTGATTTCTAGTTGAAAATACTTAAAATACAAACCTATAAGATCATATAAAAATTTATATTTGGCCTCCTCTAGATAAGAATATGTGGATAAGGAAAACTCCAACATGTATTTATTCAACACCCCACACCACTAGACATCAACTGCACTAGTCCAAACTATGTCTAGGTTCATAAAATTATCCACATGTTATTCTATCCATTATTATTTTTTCCATAGTTTATAATAATTGTTCATAACATGTACTAAAATCCATGTGTGCAGATGTGTTGGTAATTCATAAAAAAACACCTCATAAAGTTTGTCATGCAGGTTGTCTTCCACCAATTCTCTTGGCTCTTAATTTCAATAATTGAGATGGTTTGTTTTAAACTTTTCCTCTAAATTCTATAACCAAAGCTCAATATTTTCAAATGAAATATATTACATCATCTTTACTCACCATTTTACCAACTTACATCATGTGTTGACACAAAAATTATAAAGGTTAAGTGTTGGAATGCATGAAAGGACTAACACTCAGGTGACCACTGGAGTGCCAACATTTTGGTTCTATTTACACAAAGGGTCAAGGTTAGTTTGTAAAGGAATAATTAAAATTTTTATATACACACTTCATGTGCATGGGGTTACTTATAGCTTTCCCTATACTATCCCATCGATGTATGTCAATAATATCTACTCAAATGAGCAAAGGCATAAAAGTATAATTCCATGTATGTATTCATTAATATAAACACTATCCCATTCAAGGATTCATTATTGATTAAGAAATATGTTTTAAAGTGTAATAATAACCTTTTCCATATGAACATAACTCTATAGTCATAAATAAAGACAATCATGACAACAAAAAATTATTTTTTATTACCTAGCAAAAAATTATTACAATGTCTATAATTTGCTCAAAGGCACCTATAAATACTATAAAATAATACTCTCTCTCTCTCTCTCTCTCTCTCTCTCTCTCTCTCTCTCTCTCTCTCTCTCTCTCTCTCTCTCTCTCTCTCTCTCTCTCTCTCTCTCTCTCTCTCTCTCTGTCTCTCTCTCTCTTAAAAAAATTCTTTTAGTAATTCATTACACATCTCCGCCAAATTATTTTTCCTTCCTAGGTCTATGCCTTATATAAGCATTTGAACAACCATACATGGCACTTGGTAGCCCATAAATATTTATTGTTTGTCATGCATCTAAGTTAATGCTATGCTCTACTTGAGATCAATTACTTTAATGTTTATCCAGTACTTATCTAATTACTATAAAAATCAAGTTATCAGTCATAATTCTTACTATTTATCCCCATGATCTCTATAGTGGTTCTTGGATATACATGATCTTATGTGTCTTGAACCTACTATTTTATCATATGCATAGGTGGTCCTGATTTTTTAGATAACATTGTGCTTGATAGAAATACACATGTACATGGAATGGTTAGGTTTGTGTGTGCCACTCTCTACTTCTTTGGACTACTTACATCAATTTATGCCTTAATTTATCACATGTACATTCTTGGATTGGTTATACTTAGCAAAAATTTGTGGTCAACAAAGCACAAAAAATTAAATTTTAATTATGAAATTCATTTTTATCTAGATACCTTATTTTAATCTCTAGTATGCAATAAAAGTCACTTGGGGTCTATGATACCCTTAAAATAAGTGGAAACTAGATATGACTTTAAATCTTAATTTTCATCTCGTTTAGTGATAGGCCCCTTGTAGACACCTAATTTTGGTGTGGGGTAGTTTTAGATGTTAGTTTTGTTTAACATTATTTTTAATTTTATAATGCAATTATAAGAACAAATCAACTATTGAAAATTGCTTTGATCTACATAAATATTAAGATTTGATTGTGAAATACAAAATTTACAGAATTTGAAATGAGATAGAAATATAAACTTGACAAACATATATGTAAACCTAGTCCAAATTGAATATATGTTGACTATATAGGCTAATTATTACTGAAAACTAACTTTCAAAACCTTTGATCTATGTTGCAACCAAAAACATGAATTAAAAGTACGTTCGGACAAAGCTACACTAGGAGAATCGGGATGCACTATGACCTTGTTTGTTTACTATAGCTACATCTTGGTTGACTATGCAACTAATTTCATGATATGATTATGTGCACTTATTTATGAGAATTTACTATTTGACTACCTATTTAAATTTGATGCATAAAAGGACTACAAAATGCAAACCCTAGATTTTGTACAATAAACCAAATAGATATAAATTATCAAAAGTATGGAATTGAGTAAAGGGAATAACCAAGTTATCTTCAAAAAAACTTATTTAATAAAAGTGCTTCTTACATATCCCAAAAGGGCCTCAAGAGAATGTAGTTCTCCCTCCTAGAGTTAGTGTGTTAATCTTTATTTTTATATGTAAATTAAACTAGATATATTGCTTATAATGATTCACAATGTGTTCCCTTAAGCTGAAATTAAATGACTTCATACTTGGCTTATAACTTTTATAATAAAACATAATTAAAATTGGAAAGAGTAATACTTTTTCTACTATGATTTCTAGATGTGTTTAGAGAGGCCTTGATGTACTTATATACAAGAATGTTTTGAATATTTATGATAATGAAACTTGATAAAAGTACAGAAGGAATAAAATATAATGTCTTAAATTTCAAAATTTACTATTGGAGCATGGTGGATAAGGTCTCACTATAACCTTGTTTGACTTAGTGTGATCCTATCGTAGAAGGGCAGAGACTACTTGAACTAGCTTGACAAGAGTTTGTAGGTAAAATTGGGATGCCTAAGTGATGTTATGAGTATTTTTAATATATATATATATATATATATATATAATGCATGATTTCATAAATATTTCAAGTTAATATAATGGTAAACATACCAATTAAGGGTAAGGATGTCAAAATTAAACATTGTCAAACACTTAATGATTAAAATTGAGTGTTTATATTTCCCTCCACTTTATTCTGATAATGTAATGAAGTGAAATTAGTAAATTAGATGTGAACCTAAGTGTGTATTCACACTTTATGTTTTGATGTGAATTTTAATCATGTAATATGCCCTAATCTAAAATTTAAAACAATTATGAGGTAGATGCAAGGTAATGGGGGAAAAAATGGGGATGTTGTGTCTTTTTCCTTAACTTCACATAACTAAGTATTAATTATGCACCCAATAGAAAGAATATTAAAATGATCTTGTGTGCTATCATATCATGTGAAGAGTAACCTCGTGCTCTTACCTGAGGACCATATCTTATACTAGTCCCCATTGACTCTTCCATCTGAAGGTGGTTAGACAAATCTACCTTACTTAGGCACTTGAGTTACTAAGTTTAGTAAATGTTACTACTAACATTAGTCTAGAGTCAATCAATTGTCAAATTCATACAATGGATATAATTATTATCATAAAGGCAAATTTAACACTATAGATTTGAACACATCATGAATTTTAGTCCAATAAGGATTCTATTGATTTTATTGAATAAGATTACAAGATGCTTCCTTCATTACACTATCTCTTTAGTTATATATTGATAACCACTTCATAAATACATATAAAAACATCAACAACAAATCCAACAATGAATCTATAAATCTAACCATGACAACAACACTTTCAAAATAAAACTAAGGGGCATTTATACACAAGTAAACCCCTTGTCTTTGATTACATAAATAATACAAAAGTAATGACTAACCAATGACCATTAACAAAAATGCATCATGGAGATCCTTTATAATTAATTCCTATTGACTCGGGCCTAACCTCCCATATATACCCTCTCTATGTTATATATTTGTTTTCATGTTCATTTTATTTCACAGACCAGTGCTATATTTCTAATCTCATTAATCTTAATTACTTCCTTAAACTACTTTATAACTGCCTCCACTTTATACACTCTTATCCTAGTCTCGTGCTTCTCCAAGTTCTGCATCCTCTGATCATTCTTTTCTTCCTTGTGTTTCATACTCATCCTTCTATGCTAAGGTATTTTTTATTGTTATTGCATATTTCTCTCTTTCACACCATTCTCTTCTATGCCATGATACTCCATGCTACTCTCATGCCTTTTCTATTCCATGTCATGTTGCTAAAAACTTAGTATTTTATTACAAAATTTAAGGTTTGTATGCAATTGGAAATGTAACATGTCTATAAATCAATCCTATATTAGAGAAGATAGATCATACTTATACTTCTAATTGGGATACACTTGTTAAATGGGAGCATAACCAATATGGGGATCTGTTAGACCTAATTAGGGGATCACTTATCACAACATATCATGCTAAGAAGGGTTATAAAGCCTACAGTCTAACACAATTACATAACAACCATAATGGAGTCCTAAGGTTTAAAACATTCACTTATTATAATAATAAGAAAGTAAATCTAATTTAGTGCACACCAAAGCTTGTGGCACAAAGTGGGGGCTAGAAATAAAATAAACAATGTATATGGAACTTCAATTAAAATAAGTATGACTAACACCCTAATACATGAAATATGAAAGATAGTATTATTCGAGCCAACACTTATGCTGCTTTTATCTATGAAAAGAGAGGAGACAAAGTTAGAATATACTTACGTGAATGTGAAACCATCGAGACTCAATCTCTCCCTTGGCCAAAGGGGTTTCACAAGAGGTTATTATGGTTGGTAAGGATCACTAAGAAAGGCCAAAACATCCAAGACTTATCCACAAGACTATATTCTCCAAATAAGAAACCTAAGATAAGTCTCCTCAAGTAGAATGGTGGAAGAGAAGATTATGAATAAGTGTGAGTGAATAATAACTCTTGATTGCACAAATGAATAATGACCAAAATGATCTTGTATATATAGGTGGATCTTGTCCTAAATACTTCCAAAAATGTTGGTTATATAGGGTCAACCTAGTTTACCCAGTGTGTTTTTGGGGACAATTCAATAGGTTTAAGCTAGGTTGACCACAAGGCTAACAAGCTAAAAAAGTGAAAAATACCCCTAAACTGTACTGGGTCAACCCAGTATAACCAACTGACCAAAAGGGGTTTAAGAAAAGAATAAGAAGAATGGAAAGAGGAAAATGACTATAATATCCAAGGGAGGAGAAATATCTTAGGAAAATAGTTTTAGAAGCTAGTTGGATTGGCAAAAAGGGACAACAATCCTATGAAGCACCAAAGATCTACCCACCCCTTTTTTGATGCACCCCTTAGGGTGTGCACTCAGAGAGATTGAGTCTCGACTAGTTCCTATAAGATGTAAAGCATCAGTATTTGATAAAAGTTGAAAATATTATGTATATACATATGTCCCACCTAAAGCTCATCACGTGTCACTAAGGTACAATAGGGGTGGTGTTTTGAGAAAGAACATAGTAACACACAATGTTGATGCTAAAAAAAGTCACAATATTTTAAAGCAAAAATAATTGAAATTAAATGACTAAAAATTAAATAACTATAAATAAAATGTGATGCATAACTTGACTTACCATCATCATGGTTTGGTTGTCTCTTGTATTATTAGTTTTGATTGTGTAGGATGTAAAGACTGCTTTTAACAAACACAAGAATACAAAACTAAAGAGAAGAAATAAACAAACACAAGAAAAATAAAGATAGATAGTGCTAGGAGGACGGGATGTGCTTGGGAAATTTGGCAAGCTAGGGTGACAAGTGACATGTTAACCTAAATGACCAAGTTAAAAATAGGAGTATATTGGGTAACCAAAAATCTAAGGCTACTAAAAACTGAAAAACTCAAACAAGCTATCCTTAAGTAAGAAAGGCAAACTCACCAAGTCAAACCAAGGATACATGTCAAACAAGAAGGTAATCAAAACAAATCAATGGTAAAATAAGAAATAAAAACAAAATGGTAAAATAACATTGATGAGTAAGCAGTAACAATCCACATCTCACTCAACAATGGAAAAAGGTGCAAAAAAAGGGAAAACAACATTGATGAGTGAGAAGTAATAAGCCTACCTCACTCAACAATGGAAAAAAGGATATGAACTCAGGTGTTTGTAATAGTAGGACAACAAAACAATGATAAATGGAAAAAGAAAATTAAAGTAAGTCTAGTGAATATAAAATCATGGTATAAAGGAAATAAGAATCCAAATTTACTCAAACATGTTGTTTTAATCTAAGGATAGATAAAACTAAAACAAAGTAATGCTAGCATGGTTTCAAGAGGTGAATAAGGAATTAAAGAAGAGGGAAAATAAATTTGGAATCACAATTTGTCTATCCAAGGGGGAAATGAAATGGGTGGAGGGGAGAATGAATAAAAAACCAAGTTAGAGGAAGAATATTTATCAAAGTCAAGACACTCAAATTAGATTTGTCAAAACAAGAGGAATTTTAACCTTAAGGACTCTGAAGAGATTCTCTTAGTTATAAAATTCTTAGGTTAATAAATGTAATATATAGATCATCTCATGAAGGCTATATGCAAGAAAAGTAAAATGGACCTACCTCCCCATGATGTGTTCCCTATTCCTTAGGACCCCTTATAGAGCCATCGATCTACTGTGAATATTGGGTACTTGCATGAGAAATTAGGTAGCACCATAAAATAATTTTTGAAATCCTCTAATTGAATCTACTGGCCTACGACACCTCAAAGGACCTTAGCTCTATGTGAGGCTGACTGTGGAGTTTGAGCTTTGATTAGAGTTATGAGATTTTCTTGTAATCATGTCTTTTGGTGTGAGTTTGAATTTTAGGATTTGTATTTTGCCTTTTAGATATCATTGCCTTTTATTTCAAATGATTTGGATTTTAAATTTCTTGATGAATTTTTCTATTCCTCCTCCATACAAATTTGGAAGACCAAACATGGGTGCTAAATATGACTTTAATTTGAAGACTTGGGATAAGGTTGCTAAGAGAGAGAAACTTCAAAGAGCATGGGGTCTAATTGTCTCATAAATCTAGGTGAAATAAAAGTGTTATCTCGATTTTGACCTTGTTTTATGTAATGCAGAGTGAAATGAATGGGAAATCAAGGGGAATGACACATGGAATAATTCAAATTACTTCAAATCAAAAAAAATGTGATAAAAGGAAAAAAGAGGATACAATGATAGAAAAATGTGATTCCTTATCATAAGAATGAGGGAAATGGAGGAAAACATGCTAACATAGATTGTTGGGCAAATTTCATTTAGCAAAAAAAGTGAAAGCTAGAGTTTGAGAACAAAGATCAAGAACATGAAAAAGGTGGTAATTTTATGATGAGGGTCAAGTCCTATCCACAGTCTTACACTGCAACTTAATAAAATAAGGAAAAGATAAAGCAAATAGATGGTAGTTTTGAGAGAAATGTTGGGTCCTATACATCATTTTACAAAGCAACTCATGAAATAAAAACCCAAGGGATGCCAAAACAACATTGGAAAACAATAACAAGAGAGAAAAAAGATTAAAATATGGTGGTATTATGAGGAATGTTGGGTCCTATCCATGATATTACGAAACAAATAAAAAAATAAAAACCTAAGGGGTGCTAAAAAAAGAGAAAATGTAAGAAGATAAAGAAGACTATGGTACATCAAGAAACCAAAAGACCAAAAGGGAGGACTAAAGGTTTGTGAAAAAGAGGGAAATGATGTAGAGGGAGAGACTCATGCTTAAGTAACCTAAAAAAATGATTAGATGGATGTAGATATAAATCATGACAAAAAATAAATGTGTAGGCAAATTACTTTTTGAGGAATTGTGTGTTGGTGGGATCTTTGAAAACATGGCCTTCATTAGTTTGAAGACAGTAGGTTCTTGGACCAAGAATATATTTACCTAAATATGGTTCCCACAATTTTTGGGTGTATTTACCTTCTTTATCATGGGTATAGTCTAATTTAAGGACAAGATCACCAACATTAAAAGTGTGGACTTTGACACATTTGTTATGTTGTCAGATGATACGAGCCTTGTATTGGTGGTTATGTTATAAGGTAGAAAGATGGCATTCATCAAGAAGATCAAAGGAATGAAGATTAACTTCACACAATTATTCATCAAGAATAATACCATGGAGAGATATATGAAAAGAGAGAAGATCAACTTCTAATGGAAGAACTGACTCTGAACCATAGACTAGAGAGAATGGAGTTACGCTAGTGGTAGTATGTATGCTAGTCTGATAAGACCAAAGTGCAGGTTAAAGATGAATGTGCCAATCTATGTGGGTTTCATGAATTTTATTTTGATGGATTTTTTTGATAATTTTATTAGTGGCCTCATCTTGACCATTGCATTGTGAATGATAAGGCATGGAAAATTTGTGATTGATGTTGAATTTGTTGTAAAGTTATTTAACATGTCTATTTTTGAAGTTACCACCTTTGTTTGAAATGATGGTATGGGGAATGCCAAAGTGGTAAATTATTTGGTTAAAAATGAATTTGGAAATGGTAGGATCGATGACATTAAATTTGTGCATAGTTTCTACCCACTTGGTAAAATATTTGATAGTAGTGATGATAAAGACATGCCCATCTTGGGAGTGAGGAAGTTTACCAATGAGATTGAATCCCCATGTAGAAAATGGCCAAGGAGATTTTATAGTTTGAATCTTGATAGGAGGGGAATGAATAAGGTCATTTTGAAGCTAACAAGGAGTATAATTTTTAGGATATTTGGTTGCATCTTTTTCAAGAGTAAGCTAAAAGTAACCCATACGTAGGCATTTGCATGATGTAACATGTCCACTAAAATGACCACTATAAATTCCCATATATTTTTATTTAAGAAGAGGAGGAACCTCAACTTGCATAAAATAACTAAGAAAAGTATCTTGAACATTGTGATAATAAAGGATGTTATGTTGAAATACATACTAGAAAGCTTGTTTACAAATGTGTGTCTTTTCATGAGAATCTAAAATAGGAGGATAAGTTTGATGTTCTAGGAATTGAATGATGTTTTAATACCATGTTTTTTGTCAAACAGTAACAACCTTGATATGATAGATAAGATAATTTGATGATTGAGTTAAAGATGGAGATTTTTTGATTTGAATAAGAAAATTAGGACTGTAAAGAACTTGATGTGGATGAAATAGAGATGTTGAAGAGGCAAGAGAATCAACAATGGAATTTTGATCTCTAAGAATAGGCTCAATAGTGAAAGAGATAAAATACTTAGCAAGAGTGGTTTTAATTTGATGATATGTAATAAGGTTCTCACTTTTACATTGATAATCACCACTAACTTGATGACAAATAAGTTGAGAATAACCAAAAGTGTGAAGTTATTGAATGTTTAAGTCAACATCAACTCTCATTCCTAAGATAAGAGCTTCATACTCAGCCATATTATTGTTGACATCAAAGGTGAAGTGGAAATCTAAAGGAATGATTTTTCCAAGAGGACTCATGAGAATGTAACCTGCCCCAACTCCTTAAAGGCATTTAGTACCATCAAAGTAAAGGCTCCAAGTATCTTCATGCAAGTCAACATTGATCACATGAATCTCCTTGATAAATATCTATTGACACCAAATCTCACACCCTATAAGAGGATGTTCAATGCTCTTTTATATTTGGACAACATGGGAACACTTATAGGTATGTAGGTGTACCTATAGTGTAAGTGAGCCTCTAGATTTTAAGGGCTAGCTCCCTGAATGTATCTTGAAGTGATTTCACCTATTCTAATGCTTGATTATGGGAAAAGAGTAAGAAAATACATAGTTTGAACCTAGTATAATGGGGTGATACACCAAGATGTATTCCATATGATCATCATAATTTATTGCACTAAGAAACAAGGCACACAAACTAACTTCTGAGTCCTATGGATTTTAACATGAGTATTTTAATATGGAGGTGAGATGTGTGAGATCTATCCAAGGTAAATGAACTATAGGATCATTTTAGGAACTAAGGATTATTGTACACTTAAAAGATAGGCTCATACACTTGACAACACTTCATATGACCTGTTAGTATAGAAAAATATTGTATAAACATGAAGGATAAGGGAAGAAAGGATAGATAACAATCACTTTGCCTCACCATACATCACTTTCACACTTAGACAATTACTCAAGAAATGTAAATTAGATTTGGTTTAATTTTCAAAGTCAAAATATGATGTCATTCTAGTATGGCTTCACCATATATGGATTGGAACTCATTTTATAATATCTGGAGAGCTATATTTATAAAAAAAGGGGAGAAAGAGAGAGAGGGAACAATGCCTTCAAGAGAATGGAGGAAATACCTCTAGATCAAGAAGTGAGGTGGTAGCCCTTGATTGCCTTTCTATTTGGGTGCCTCGATCAACAAATATATTCCTTTTTGTCCCACTAATCATTAAGCTCCTTTCATTGGTTGAGGGATCTCACTAGAAGATAAGGGCTTCTTATGCATAGTGCCAAAGTCTATTTGAATGGAAACAATGCCCTTAACTACCTCTCCAAGTACCAGCTCATCACCTTGGGAACCTAAGTCCACTTATCCTAATCATGAGGATCTAATACTCAAATCATAATACTAATAATCATGTCATTCCTTGAACAATGGAGTACTTGTTTTGATGATGATGGGCACCCTTTCTTTTATTTCATATTCACCCATTTCCATATCTGGATCATAAGTCCCACCTATAGATGGAAAACCAATCCAAAGACATTGGTTTTCCCTATAGTTTTTATATTAAATGGACCCATGGATCATTTATCACCTTATATATTATAATAGGTTCAAATAAACCTATTATATCTCTATAGGGACCAAAAATTCATTATACACAGATCTTTCTTTAACCTGGTGATCCAATCATAAGAAAAAACCCTGTAAGCTATAACTTATCAAACTAGAGATCAATATAAGATCAAATGGTCATCCATTTATATTCTCCATGCTTGACTTCATTAGCTAGACCACTCAATGGAGTTTAAATGAGCTTTGATGGTGTCAAGAAGACACTATAAAGTCTTTCTTTCCATGGTAAAAAATGGATTCTTGACCTCCGTCAAAAACCATGGGCTCACCTTCACTCTAATTGGTTATCAAAATATGACTTGACTCATTAACACATTAAATCTTATTCAATCTATTAGATCTTTTAGATATGAATAAATGCAAGCCCTTGGATCCACCTTAGAATTGTTAACCTTGTCTCCACCTACACCACATTTTAAACACTTGTTAATCCTTAGGATCTTGATATCAGTCTATAGCTTCATGCACTTTTGCCATGTGTCAACCCCTCAATATCTCTAATTGTTTGACTCATCTTATGCTATTGGGTTGAGATGTATGATTAAACAAGGATCATTGATCTTGCTGGGACCTAGTGTTTGAAAGTCAATGACTAGTTTATGATCTTAAAATTGATAGTTTATGGGATGTTCTTTAATATTTATGTGACTATCATTAAAATTCATGTGATAATCAAATTTAATGTCAAAAAGACATATTTTATTCAAGCTTAAACTTTATGTTTGCGTGAAAATATTACTACATAGGTCCATCTTTAAATATTTATATCTTGAGCCAGAAAGATCACATGGGTCTAATTTTTTTTTAGGATGATCCTAGCATGTAAATATACATTTTGAACTTGATTCATTGGTTATACAAGGATTCCTGAGTGAGATAAAAAATTCACAAGTTGGTTTTTTCACTTGTTCTTGCATGATGTCTTGGTGATGACCGAACCCAAACAACTTAGTATGGGAAGCCTAGTATAAATGCCTGGGAGCCCAACTTTTCACATATATAACTCCATTCTCACTTTGGTGGGGGACCTAAAAATTGGTTAATAACAACTTAAGACCAAGGTGAACAAACCCATGTAACTAATTTCTTCTTATTTATCCACACATGCGAGATATGGCCTCAACAAATTACACACTTGCACTTTTTACCACTGGACCTAAAATGTCAAGATGAATATAATGAAAGACTGGATGAACACCAAGAGATTCCCAAGTCATTCCAATCACTCTTAACACCTTATAGGGGCTCTGTAACTCTAGATCATGTTGTAAATGTTGAAAAACACATGATAACCAACATGGTCTCTTTTACATGGCAATCTTGGACCCCTTTCAGAGCCTTATATCTACTTCTTCATCAAACCATGAAAAAGCTTCATATGTGGGCCAAAATGGCCATCATATTTGGAAAATCATAGGGAAGCATGCTTAGTATGCTTTTAAAACCTAGAATATGTGCCAATATAGTCCATTGGCATGAAGTCTCTAATTAGATCCAACATATTGACCACCAATCTTGCTCTAACCTCTCTTGAAACAAAACAAGGACCAAAAAGAGAATAAAACAAGATAGAGTTCCATGATAACTTATTTAAAATAAAACTAACCTAAAATAGGGAAAATAAACAGAAATTCTAAAGAAACACTTAGAGGAATTTGAACCAAACTATCCTAAAATATATAACCTAAAACTATGTGTACCTTTCTTCCTAGATCAAAAAGAAAGTTTGATAATTTTCTTTCCTCATGGGATGTGGAATTGAATGAGACATGTATCTCCTTGAATCTTGGTCTTGATTCTTACTTCTCCTTTTTTTCAACTATCAACCTCTTTAGCATGATGCTTAATGAGAACCAATCATCCCCAAATAAGTTAGCTATGTGCATTCAGACAACCTCAACCTTTTCATTTGGTTCCTTAGCTATGTGGTGGTTGAAAAAGGCTTACATTCTTAATCTCCATGGTGCTCTCAATAAGATTATGTTTCTCTTTGGTTTCAAGTTCCTCAAGATCATCAAGGAGTTCTGAATATTCCACCTATCTTGTTCATTATCCTACATAGAAAAAATTTCCTCCACCTTATCATGTACTTGATTCTCAAATTGAAAAATATATTTGAGCTCTTGAAATAATTTTTTTTGTAAATCCCAATCATCTTTGTTCTCCATGTCATCTAGGACCATTAATTAATCAATCTTTTCTTCTTGATGCATGAGGTCATCAAGCTGGTGTTCTTCATGCAATAATGCATCTTAGGGTGATTCAAAACTAGATAGAGCTATTGAGTCATCTCCAAGCACTATGTCTTCCACCTTGGTCTCATGAGACTCTTTTAGGGATATAACTTTTTGAGGAGTGTCCTGACCTTCATCCTTGATGGTACACTCCATTTCATACTTGAGATAGTCATATTTATCATGGACCACTACAAAAGAGTTTGAAATATGTTTCCCTTCATTTAAGAAGGTTAATTTTCCCTTGTGTTCACCAAGGGGAGTCCCTATGGTGATCTCTTCCTCATAATCACTTATGACCTCTCCTTGATCATCCATATCTTGGATCTACTCATCTTCACTTACTTCTTTAAAAATAGGCTCCTTTACAAGAAAGGGTGGGGCAATAGGCTCATGGGTTTGAGGTGGGGGTAAAATGTGATGGGGGATGATAAGTTGGATATGGAGTATGAGGTGTGATGGATGGTCTATGGATGAGTATGTGAATGAAAATACCTTCTTGCAACTTGGAACCCTAGGAATGGTTGACTCTTGAAAGAGATTTTATAGGGAAAGTAAGTTAAGTTGGGAAATAGGAGTACTTTCTTTTACCATATCTTCATTTTCCTGATGACCTCCTTGAGAGTCTTCAACTATTTCAAAATGATCTTCAGCCTTTACAATTGGAGTCTCCTTATTTTGAGAACCTCTTAGGATAGACATCCAAGATGGGAAAGCTAGAGGTCTTTATTCAACATTTTGATTTTGATTTTCTTCCTCTTTCCTTGCCTTTATTTCAATCTCTTTGATCTGTCTATCTATATTGTCTTGGAATATATTTTCTTTAAGGTGGTCAGTGGCTTCATGATTACATGGAACACAAAGAGGCTCTGGAAGAGGGATGAGAGAGGTTTGCATAGGTTTAGATCCTCCTTTAACCTTGGCTATAAAATCCATATATGACTTTCTTTTCCCACCCCATGAATTCACCACTTTATTCTAGCTTGGAACCTTGAAGGACCTCTTAAGGTATTCCTAAGGAAGGATGGAATCTTGGAACTCAATAATATATTGTTCAATAGTAGTCCCCTTATTTCTCTAACAACTCTCTTGGATAGATCTCCAAGATGGTAAGGTTTGAGGAATAGATGAAGAACTTGGAATACTCATTGGGGCACTTGAAATGGTCTCTTGAGGAGGAATGTGTTAGGACTTGTTCCAAAGTCTTAACGTTAGGTTAGTTTTTTGGTAGAAAATAATTACTATTGTAAATGGGGCATGCATCTTTTATAAAGACACCCCCATAAAATAAATAAACTTAGTTTAATTATTAGGTAGTTTTTATGTTTTATGTTTATTAATTAGATTTGCTTTACGGGTTGTTTTCTCGTATTTAGTTGGTTATTGGATTAGTTGTTTTTACCGGTCATTGGTAAAAACTATATAAATCCATATTTGCTTTGTGAAAGGGTTAACGGAGTAAAGGCACCCTTATGTAATTGTTATTTTTGAAATTAATAAAATACTTGTGCACTCGCACTAAGCGGGGACAAGGTTCAATCTATTTTGATCCTGGAGTTATCAATGGTATCAGAGCATGGTTGGGAGCACGGTGAATTCGAAGGAGGAAGGTGTGATTTCATTTGGCATGAAAATAAGGTATGCCATATAGTTTTGGTTTAAATATTTTGAAAAATTATTAAATTATTTTAATTTTTCAAAAATTATTTATATTTAAACCTGTATTTTCCATATTCCACTGTGTGGCCTTTTTGGATCATTCATACTCCATTTTTTTTCTTCTGTTAAGCCTCCTCATTTGGCATAAAAATGAATTTTAGCATTTAAATGTTATTAATTCATTATTTTTGAGCCAAAACTAGATTTGTACGGCCTTTTATCTGAGAAAAATACCTGTGTATTGTTTATTCATGGCTGCCTTTGGTATTTTCATCCATTCTCAGGCTTCTTAATGTCTAAATCCTCTCCAAATGACATTGAAACCTCTATTTTTTGCATTTTAAATTGAAAAATCTGGAAAAAACCAGACTTGTACGGCCTGTTGTACGGCCTCCCAACGTCCAAACTTCATTTTAATTCCATTCCCTGTAAAATACTTCAAAACAATTTGCAAAAACACAGTATAAATCAGTTTTTAGCAGCTTGTACGGATTTGTACGGCCTAGGTGAGAGAGAGTAGGTGGAGAAAAAGTTTCTAGCATCAGCCATGGCATCCCAGGCAAGCATGGCACTGGAATAAAGTTCAGAAATTAATTTTTTGCTGTTCTAAAGTTTTGTTTATAAAATATTTGCTGCTGGGTCCCATCCGGGAGAAAGCTTGAAGTGAACGCTGTCAAATAAAAAAAAGAAAGGGAAAAAGAATTTATTTACTTACATTCTCATGTAATTTTTATTTATTTTCCCTCATACATAGAAATCTGGTATAAATTTAAATTTCTGAGTATAACATTTTGCAAATGCTCTTAGAGCAATTGGTTAAGCTTATTTTGGTAAAAGCTTGCAAAGGAGGAGGTCAAGGGTTCAAATCCCTTTTTGGAGAAAGTTTCTTTTTGCCTTGGAATATACTTTTTTGAAAAAGGAATATTCCCTTTTAATTCTGAATATTGTAAAACACATACTTATTGTATTGTGTTATTTATTTTTTGAAAAAGGGGCGAAATTCAATCTTTTTTCTTTCGCATTGTTGTGGTGAGATAAGGGTGTAATTGGTGAAATAAGGTTGTAATTTGGCAAAATAAGGGTGTAATCATTATTTTTGGTGTGGTTAAGTGCAAAACCCATCAAAAATACTTGTTTTTTCTTTTACGCTCTACGTGGAGGTTAAGTGCAAAACCCTGTAGAAGTAGTGTCTTGTGCAGTGAGTGTGATATTTGTTTCATTTCTTTCGCATTTTGTCGCACATTTTTCTACTGCACTTTCTTTCATTTCAAAAATGCCAAAAATTTAGAATTTGCTTTCAGATGGTGATAGATTAACAATTTCCAATTATTCAGATTGGAAACGATTGATGGAGGCTTCACTAGTGTTTAATGTGTTATGGGATATTGTTAAGAATGAAAATCCCACATTGCCAATAGAGCAGGCTAAGATAGTTTCAATTTGCGTGATTCTAAGGCCTTAGCTCTTATTAAATGTTGTTGTACTCGTGATACGTATGTTCATATTGAAAATTCTCCTCATAGTTACACTGCATGGAAAACATTGTCAGATTTGTATGATAAGAAACCAAAGCATAAGAAGATAGATATTCATATGCAGTTGTTTACTTTGTCATTAGATGAGGATGGGGATATGGGAGAACATATGTCTAAGTTGAAAAATATCACTACTGAGTACACTAAGGCTCGTTTTGGAAAACTAGATGATGACCTCATAGTTACTGCTGCTTTGAAAGGACTACCAGGGTCCTATAGGAATTTTGTTGAAATGTTACATGTCTCTGACAAGATCACAGGCATCACCTTTGATAATTTGGCTAAGTTGCTCATCCAACATGACCTCTCTCTACCCAAGAAATCCAAGAAAACTGAAAAAGCCCATGTTTTAGAGTCAAAGCCTAGTTCATCTTCATCTGGGCATCAAAACAATAGAGGAAACAGTTATAGAGGGGGTCGAGGTTACAGAGGAGGCAGATATAAAAATAGAGGTAGGGGTCATTCACATAATCAACAATCTAATCAATCACATTCACATGAAACAAGTGATCGAGGACATGGTCACAATTCATATAGGGGCAAAGGTCGAGGTAGATCAGACATTCAGTGTCATAGATGTGGAAAATTTGGTCACATTGCCTCACAATGTAGAATTCCTTTTGATAAAATTCAGAGGCCACAAAAAGCGACTAAGACTAACTCTGCTCAGTATGTCGATCATGACTATGATGAATCTAGTAATGTTGCCCATGAATTTGCATTTACTTCTTTGGGGCACATTGATTATGTTGAATATGAGCTAGAGATGAGCTCACAGATGTATGGGTTTTAGACACAGGAGCAACCAAACACATGACATTTAGGAGAGATTTCTTTTGGTCTTATAAGGAAGCTTCTCTCTCTCCAGTTGCCTTAGCAGATAAGTCTATGCATACACCACTAGGACTTGGTACTATTCGAATTCTTCTTCCTAATGGGTCTATAAAATACTTGGAGGATGTTTGGTATGTTCCCACATTGAAGAAACACTTACTTTCTTTGGTAACTATTCGAAAGAAAGGTTATCAAATTGTGCTTGAAAATGGGCTCATTTACATCAATTCAGTGAAGGATAATTATAAAACCATGTATACAGGATATGAAGATGGTAACTTGGTTAGATTGCATTGTAAGGTGCTTCCTCCAAATATAGAACTTGCAGCAGTTGTTGATACAAGTAAAGGTACTATGTCTACACAGCGGTTATGGCATCTCCGCTATGGACATTTGAATATCCACTCTTTAGTGGATTTGCAGAGATATGGTATGGTGAATGGGTTGCCCACTTTTCACAAAGATAGTATTCTTTGTGAGTCATGTGTTTTGGGCAAACAAAGTTGGGAAAAAATTCCTAAATAGTCATCTTGGAGAGCTAACAGATGTTTACAGTTAGTTCATAGTGATGTATGCGACATGAAAAAGTCATCCATTGGTGGGTGTAGATACTTTGTCTTGTTTATTGATGACTTTTCTAGGATGACTTGGGTATTCTTTATGAAAAACAAATCTGAAGTTTTCGCTAAGTTTGTTGATTGGTTACACTTAGTCGAAAAAAAGCAAGTTCACATTTGGCCACTCTTCGTTCAGATAATGGAGGTGAGTATACCTCTAATGAATTTTTAGACTACTGTCGAGAACATGGAATTCATCGACAATATAGTAATGCTTATACTCCACAACAAAATGGAGTATCTGAACGAATGAATAGAACTTTAGAGGGCACAACATGTGCCATGTTGCACTATAAACAGCTTGATGATAAATTTTGGGCCGAAGCCATTGGTACTACAGTGTATTTGAGAAACAGGTCCCCCACAGTTGCACTTTTGGGACAAACTCCATATGAGGCATGGTATGGGTTTAAACCCAAAGTTAAACACTTGAAAGTGTTTGGATGTCTTTGTTTTGCTTTGGTTCCTCCTAAACATAGAACTAAGTTGGAACCACGAAGTCGAAAATGCATCTTTCTTGGTTATTCTGAAGATAAAAAGGGGTTTCGTTTGCTTGCACAAGATTCAGGCAAATTCATAGTGAGTCGAGATGTAATATTTGATGAATTTGGGACTATGAACACTGCAGAGATTGATTCTCAACTTGATAGATTAGAGAGGAAAAATGCAAAAAGTGATAAAGGTTTGAATAATGGGGATAACTCTTCAAAGTTATGGTATGAGACTCAAATTCCTTCACTTTCCTCTCCTTCATCTACAAGTTCACAGGTTGATGACTTAGAAATTGTTGAAAATTCTCTAAGTCCCCCATCGAATAATGCACCTAATGAGAATTCAGGAGTCCCTGATTTGAATAATTTGTCTAAGTATCCAAAATGGGCTCAAAGTACTTTTTCTAACTTGACAGCAGATGAAGTTGGTTTAACAGGGCCCAGGAATTCTCAAAAATAGGTGAACTATGCTATGGTTGTTACTACTTCTTCTGTTGAGCCATCCACTTTTGAGGAGGCATCTACTGAACATGTTTGGCAACATGCAATGAAATGTGAGTATGATTCCATACTTAACAATAATACATGGGTTTTAGTTGATCCTCCTCCACATGTTAAACCCATCGGATGTAAATGGGTTTATAGGACTAAGTATAAATCAGATGGTTCCATTGATAAACATAAGGCACGACTTGTTGCCAAAGGATATGTGCAACAAGAAGGTATTGATTATGAGGAAACATTTGCACCAACTGCCAAATGGCACACTATTCGTATGGTACTTGCCTTAGCAGCACAAAATGGTTGGAAAGTACATCAGTTGGATGTTAAATTTGCTTTTTTAAATGGTGATTTACAGGAAGAAGTCTATATGAAACAACCTCAGGGTTTTGAATAGGTGGGTGCTGAACACAAAGTGTGTAAATTGACAAAAGCTTTGTATGGGCTCAAACAGGCACCCAAGGCTTGGTATGAGAAAATGGATTCATACTTGAAATCCATTGGTTTTCATCGCAGTGAATCAGATGATACTCTCTATTTTCGAGTGCAGGGTAAGAAAATGGTGATATTAGTTCTCTATGTTGATGACTTGTTTATTGCAGGTAATGATGAAAATCATAATAAGTCTGTGAAGAAGGAATTAAAAGATGGGTTTGAGATGACAGATCTTGGACTTCTTCACTACTATCTAGGCATAGAGGTAACTCAAAAAGAGCACAGTATTTTCATTTCACAAACTAAGTATATTTCTAAGTTATTAGAGAGGTTTGGCATGAGTGATTGCAAACCTGCCCTCACTCCCATGGAAAGTAACTTGAAATTGTCTAAGGATGATAGCAGTGCCTTTTTTGATGGCACCACATATAGACAATTGGTGGGAGGTTTGATATATTTGATGACTACCAGGCCTGATATTTCATTTTTAGTTGGAATTTTATCTAGGTTTATGCATGAGCCTAGAGAAATTCATTGGCATGCAGCAAAATGAGTACTTTGTTACCTTCAAGGAATGAAAACATATGGCCTTGAATACCGCTGCAACAAGAACTTCAAACTTGTTGGATATTGTGATGCAGATTTTGGCAGATGTGTGGATGACAGAGTGTCAACCACAGGATACACTATGCATATGGGTTCAGCTGCCATTGCTTGGTGTTGTAAGAAACATGATACAGTGGCAAATTCATCAGTAGAATCAGAGTATATTGCAGCATGGGATGCTTCTAGAGAAATTGTTTACCTTCGTCGTATTCTTGAAGATCTTCAGGTTTCTCAGTTTGCTCCTACACAGTTATACATTGATAATCAGAGTGCAATCAAGATGTCCAAGAATCCAGTGTTTCATGCCAAAACAAAACATATGGATGTCAAATATCATTATCTGTGAATGCTGGTGGCAAAGAAAACTCTTGATCCAATATATTTCCCAACTGCCGATCAGACAACTGATATCTTCACAAAACCCCTTGACAGAATCAAATTTGAAAAATTCAGAAAAATGCTTGGTATGTGTCCAAAGACCTGACTTTGGATCATAGGGGGGTTTGTTAGGACTTGTTCCAAAGTCTTAACGTTAGGTTAGTTTTTTGGTAGAAAATAATTACTATTGTAAATGGGGCATGCATCTTTTATAAAGACACCCCCATAAAATAAATAAACTTAGTTTAATTATTAGGTAGTTTTTATGTTTTATGTTTATTAATTAGATTTGCTCTACGGGTTGTTTTCCCGTATTTAGTTGGTTATTGGATTAGTTGTTTTTACCGGTCATTGGTAAAAACTATATAAATCCATATTTGCTTTGTGAAAGGGTTAACAGAGTAAAGGCACCCTTATGTAATTGTTATTTTTGAAATTAATAAAATACTTGTGCACTCGCACTAAGCGGGGACAAGGTTCAATCTATTTTGATCCTGGAGTTATCAGAATGGATGACACATAAGAAGGTTAAGGTGGTTTATATGAAGGAACATAATATTGGCAAGGTTGGACCTACTATTCCTTAAGGCCTTTTAGCTTATCCTCAATGCTTTAAATGTAACCACTTACATCCATCATCTCACCTATGATATTGTTCCAATTTTATCTCTCAATAGGTGCCCATCTTTATTTTACTTGCTATAATGACTCTCTCACATGATGGATTTGATAAGTAGGGATATTTTGGCCATAATATTTCTATGAGCACAATTCTATAACATACTTTTCAAATCTCACTAAAGTTTTCTTAATTACTGGTATGGATGGCTCATGATAGGGTTAATGAGGATTAGTATTATGATGGGATTATTTTCCATAGGAAAGATTAGGGTAATACTCTTGCATATATGACTGATATTGGTCCTCATTTTACTAGTGAGGATAATAGTGTGATTTATCATGCTCATCATAACACTGATACATATATTGGTAGGAGTGATAAGGGTCATATGGATTATAAGGATCATATTGGGGATATTGATAAGGAGGTGGATAGTAGGTATATTCACCATATCTATTCATATTGACCTCATATATCAAATGAGATGTAAAAACTATCTAAGATTTATAATAAGACATACTTAGTCTATTCATATCCAGAATCTTTGATTTGGAGTCTCCCTTTGGTGCTATTTGATTGCTTCCAAAAGATGATCAGAGGAAAAACACACTAAGATATTTCCACTTTTTTGGACCTAGTCCCATCAGGTGTTATAAAACTATTGATGTAAAATCTTGAACCCTAGAAGAGGGTGTTCAATCATATTCTAGATTTGGGCAACACAGGAACACTTCCAGGTATGTGGGTGTACCTATAATGTATCTTGAAGTGGTTTCACCTATGATAATGCTTGCTTATGGTAAAAGAGTTACAAGTTGCATAAATTAAACCTAATCTAAGTGGGTGATACACCAAGATGTATTCAATATGACCATCATACTTTCTTGCATTAAGAAACAAGGTATACAAACTAACTTCTAAGTCCTATGGATTCTAACATGAGTATTTCAATATGGAGGTGAGATGTGTGAGATATATCTAAGTTAAGTGAACCATAGGCCAGTTTTAAACACTAAGGCTCATTGTACACTTAAAAGATAGGCTCATTCACTTGAGAAAAATTAATATGACCTATTAGAACATAAAAATATTGCAAAAACATGAAAGGATAAGCGAAGAAAAGATAGAGAACAATCATTTTGCCTCACCATACATTAATTGCACACTTAGATAATTGCTCAAGAACTAAAAATTATATTTGTGTTAATTTTCAAAGGAAAAATATGATTTCATTCTAGTATGGATTCACCATACATGGATTGGAACTCATTTTACAATAGCTTTAGATCTATATTTATAGAAAAAATGGGAGCAAGATAGAGAGGGAATAATGCCTTTGAGACAATGGAGGAAATCCCTCCAGATCAAGAAGTGAGGTGGCAGCCTTTGATTGCCTTTTTTTTGCATGAATTAACTAACAAAAAAATTTCTTTCTAGCCCACTAATCATCCAAATCCTTTCATTCGATAAGGGATCTCACTAAAAGACAAAGTCTTCTTATGCATAGTGATAAAGTATGTTTGAATGGAAACAATGCCCTTAATTGCCTCTCTAAGTACTAGCTCACCACCTCGAGACCCTAATTTTAACTACCCTAATCATAAGGATAAAATCCTTGAATATTGATACTAATAAACATGCCATTACTTGAATGGTGGAGTACTTACTTTGATGATGATGGGTACCCTTGCATTTATTTCATATTCATCCATTTCTATATCTGGATCATAGGTCCCACATATAGATGGAAAACTAAACCAAGGACATTGGTTTTACATATAGTCTTTATATTAAATGGAACCATGGATCATTTATCACCTTATATATTGTAATAGGTTAAAATAAACTTATTATATCTCTGTGGGCACCAAAAATTCATTATACATAGATCCTTCTTTAACCTGGTGAACTAGTCATAAGAAAGAACCCTATAAGCTATAAATTATCAAACCATAGATCAATATAAGCTCCAATAGTAGTCCATTTATATTATCCATTATTTAATGAGTCATATATACCAATCAATGGAATTTAAACAATATTTAATGGTGTCGGGAAGACCCTACAAAGTCTTACTTTCCATGGTAAAAAATGGATTCTTGACCTCCATAAGAAACCCTAGGCTCACCTTCACTCTAATTGGTTGTCAAAATATGACTTGAATCATTTACACATTTAATCTTATTAAATATATTATATATTTTATATATGAACAAACATGATCCCTTGGATCCACCTTATAATTGTTAACCTTTTCTCCACCTACACCACATTTTGAACACTCGTTAATCCTTAAGATATTGCTATAAGTCTGTAGATTCATGCACTTGTGCCATGTGTCAACACCTTGAAATCTATAAATTTTTGAATCATATTATGTTTTTTTATTGAGATTTATGATTAAGCTATGATCATTAATCTTTTTGGGACCTAGTGTTTGAAAGCCAATGACTAGTTCATGATTTTAAAATTGATAGTCTGCAAGATGTCTTTTAATATTCATGTGACTATCATTGACATTCATGTGAATATAAAATTTAAGCTTAAAATTAATTATTTTTTTTGAGCTTAAATTTTATGTTTATGTAAATGTCTTAGTACATAGGTCCATCTTTGAATATTTATATCTTGAGCCAGAAAGCTCGCATGGGCCTAAATTTTTTTGAGTATGATCCTAGAATGTAAATCTACATTTGGTGATTGATTCATTGGTAATGTAAGTATTACTATGTGAGATACAAAATTCACAATTTTTTTGTTTCACTTTCTCTTTCATGACATCTTGTTGATGACCGAGCTCAAATGACTAAGTATGGGAAGCCTAGTAGAAATGTTTGGGAGCCCAACTTTGCACATGTATAAATACATTTTCACTTTGGTGCGGGACCTCAAAATTTGTTCATATCAACTTGAGACCAAGGTGAAAAAACCCATGTAACTAATTTCCTCTTATTTATCCACACATATGAGATATGGGCTCAACAAATTTCCCATTTTCACTTTTTACCTCTAAACCTAAAATGTCAAGATGAATACAATGAAGGAATGGATGAACACCAAGAGATTAATAAGTCATTAAAATCAATATTAGCACATTATAGGGGCTCTATAACTCTAGACCATGTTCTAAATGTTGAAAAAAACATGAAAACCAACATGGTCTCTTTTACTTGGCAATCTTGGACCCCTTTTAGAGCGTTAGATCTACTTCTTCATCAAACCATGCAAAAGCTTCATATGTGGGACAAAATTTCAATCATCTTTGGAAACTCATATGGAAGCATTCTTCCTATTCTTGGAAAATCTAGACTATGTACCAATACAATCCATTGGCATGAAGTCTCTATCTGGATCTAACATATTGACCACTAATCTTTCTCTAACCTCTCTTGAAACAAAACAAGGACCAAAAAGAGACCAAAACAAGATAGAGTGCCATGAACACTTATTTAAAAGGAAAATAACCTAAAATAGGGACAATAAACAAATGTGATAAAGAAACACTTAGAGGAATTTGAACCAAACTATCCTAAAATATATAACCTAAAACTATGTGTACCTTTCTTCCTAGATCAAAAGGAATGTTTAAAATTTTTATTGCCTCATGAGATGTGGAATTGAATGAGACATGTAGCTCCTTGACTCTTGGTCTTGATACTTGCTTCTTATTTGTTTCAACTATCAGCCCCTTTAGCATGATGCTTAATGAGAACCAATCAATTCTAAATAGGTTAGCTATAGGAATATAGATAGCCTCAACCTTTACATATGGTTCCTCATCTATGACCTCTAATGGTGGTTGAACAATACTTACATTCTTTATCTCCATGGTGATCTCAATAAGATTGGGTTTCTCTTTAGTTAGAAGTTACTCAAGATCATCAAGGAGCTGTGAATAGTCCACCCAATCTTGTTCGTTGTCTTGCATAGAAAATTTGTCCTCCACCTTCTCATGTACTTTATTCTCAAATTGATGAATATATTTGAGCTCTTGAAATAAATTCATTTGTAACTCCCAATTATATTTATTCTCCATGTCATCTAGGACCATTAATTATTCAATCTTTTATTTTTGATGTATGAGGTCATCAAGCTAGTATTCTTCATGTAATAATGCATCTGAGGGTGATTCAAAACTAGATAGAGGTATTGAGGAATATCCAAGTACTATGTTTTCCACCTTGGTTTCATGAGAATCTTTTAGGGATATAACTTCTTGAGGAGTGTCCTGACCTTCATCCTTGATGGTACACTCCATTTCATAATTGAGATGGTCATATTTATCATGGACCATTGCAAAAGAGTTTGAAATATTTTCCCCCTCATTTAATAAGGTTAATTTTCCATTGTGTTCACTAAGTGGAGTCTCTATGGTTATCTCTTCCTCATAATCACTTATGACCTCTTCTTGATCATCCATAGCTTTAATCTACTCCTTTTTACTTTCTTCTTTCAAAATAGGATCCTTTACAAGAAAATGTGGGGTGATAGGCTCATGGGTTTGAGGTGGGGGTAAAATATGATGGGGGATGATAAGTTGGATATGTATTATGAGGTCTGATGGATGGTTTATGGATGGGTCTATGAATGAAGGGAACCTTCTTGCAACTTGGAACCCTAGGAATGGTTGACTCTTAGAAGAGATTTTATAGGGAAAGTAAGTTAAGTTGGGAAATAGAAGTACTTTATTTTACCATATCTTCATTTTATTGATGACCTCCTTAAGATTCTACAACTATTTCAAAATGATCTTTAGCCTTTACAATTGGAGTCTCCTTATTTTGAGAACCTCTTGGGATAGACCTCTAAGATGGGAAAGCTAGAGGTCTTTATTCAACATTTTGATTTTGATTCTCTTCCTCTTTCCTTTCTTTTATTTCAATATCTTTGATTTATATATCTATATTCTCTTGGAATATATTTTCTTTAAGGTGGTCAGTGGCTTCATGAATACATGGAACACAAGGAGGCTCTAGAAGAGGGATGAGAGAGGTTTTCATAGGTTTAAATCCTCATTTAACCTTGGATATCAAATCCATATTTTCCTTGTTTTTCCCACTCCATGACTTCACCACTTGATTCTATTTAAGATATTCCTAAGGAAGGATGAAATATTTGAACTTAACAATAGATTGTTTAATAACAATCCCCTTATTTCTCTAGCAACTCTCTTGGATAGATTTCCAAGATGGGAAGGTCTAAGGAATAGATGAAGAACTTGGAATACTCATTGGGTAACTTGAAATGGTCTCTTTAGGAGGAATTTATGACACATAATAAGGTTGATGTGGTGTATACAAAGGTACATAAGATTGGCAAGGTTGGACCTATTATTCCTCAAGGCCTTTTAGCTTGTCCTCAATGCTTTAAATGTAACCACTTACATCCATCATCTCACCTATGATATTGTTCCAATTTTATCTCTCAATAGGTGCCCATATTTATTTTACTTGCTATAATGACTCTCTCACATGATGGATTTGATAAGTAGGGATATTTTGGCCATAATATTTCTATGAGCACAATTCTATAACATACTTTTCAAATCTCACTAAAGTTTTCTTAATTACTGGTATGGATGGCTCATGATAGGGTTAATGAGGATTAGTATTATGATGGGATTATTTTCCATAGGAAAGATTAGGGTAATACTCTTGCATATATGACTGATATTGGTCCCCATTTTGTTAGTGAGGATAATAGTGTGATTGATCATACTCATCATAACACTGATATAGATACTAGTAGGAGTGATAAGGGTCATATGGTTTATAAGGATCATATTGGGGATACTAATAAGTTGGTAGATATTAGGGATATTCACCATATCTATTCATATTAACCTCATATATCAAATAAGATGCAAAAACTAACTAAGATATATAATAAGACATACCTAGTCTGCTCATAACTAGAAGCTTTGATTTGGAGTCATCATTGGTTCTATCTACTTACTTACAAAAGATGATCAGAGGAAATAAACACTAATATATTTCCACTCTTCTGGACCTAGTCCCATTAGGTGTGCTATAAATATTGATGCCAAATATTGAACCCTAAAAGAGGGTGTTCAATCTTTTCTAGATTTGGGAAACATGGGAACACTTCCATGTATGTGGGTGTACCTATAGTGGAAGTCTACCTCTAGATTTTAAGTGCTATCTCCTTGAATGTATCTTGAAGTGATTTCACCTATTCTAATTCTTGTTTATGGGAAAATAGTTATAAGTTTCATAAATTAAACCAAATATAAGGGGGTGATACACCAAGATATATTACATATGATCATCATACTTTATTTCACTAAGAAATAAGGCACACAAACTAACTTCTGAGTCCTATGGATTCTAACATGAGTATTTCAATATGGAGGTGAGATGTGTGAGATCTCTCCAAATTAAGTGAGCCATAGGCAAATTATAGGCACTAAGGCTCGTTTTACACTTAAAAGATAGGATCATACACTTAAAAATAATTCATATGACCTATTAGAACATAAAAATATTTCACAAACATGAAAGGATAAAGGAAGAAAGGATAGAGAACAATCATTTTACCTCACCATACATTACTTGTACACTTAGATAATTTCTCAATAACTAAAAATTAGATTTGTATTAATGTTCAAAGGAAAAATATGATTTCATTCTATTAGGGATTCACCATACATGGATTGGAACTCATTTTACAATAGATTTAGATTATAGGAAAAAGGGGAGAAAGAGGGAGAGGGAACAATACCTTTGAGACAATGGGGGAAAGCCCTCTAGATCAAGAAGTGAGGTGGCAACCTTTGATTGCCTTTCTATTTGCATGCATCAATCAACAAAAAAAATTATTTCTATCCCACTAATCATCAAGATCCTTTCATTGGCTAAGGGGTCTCACTAAAAGACAAGGGCTTCTTATGCATAGTGCCAAAGTCTATTTGAATGGAAATAATGCCCTTAATTGCCTTTCTAAGTACCAGCTCACCACCTCAGGACCCTAAGTCCACCTACCCTAATAATGAGGACCAAATCCTTGAATCCTAATATTAATAAATATGCCATGCCTTGAATGGTAGAGTACTTACTTTGATGATGATGGGCACCCTTGAATTTATTTCATATTCACCCATTTCCATATCCAGATCATAGTCCCCACCTATAAATGGAAAACCAATCCAAGGACATTGGTTTTTCCTATAGATTTTATATTAAATAGACCCATGGATAATTTAGCACCTTCTATAATATAATAGGTTCAAATAAACCAATTATATCTCTACGAGGATTGAGAATTCATTATACATAGATCCTTCTTTAACTTGGTGAACCGGTCATAAGAAAGAACCTTATAAGCTCTAACTTATTGAACCAGAGATCAATATAATCTCCAATGGTGGTCCCTTTATATTCTCAATTCTTGAATATATCTAGACTACTCTATGAAATTTTAATGAGCTTTAATGGTGTTGGGAAAACCCTATATAGTCTTACTTTTCATGGTCAAAAATAGATTCTTAACATCTATCTAAAACCCTAGGCTCACCTTTGATCTAATCAGTTTTTAAAATTTGACTTGACTCATAGACATATTTAATCTCATTCACTCCATTAGATCTTCTGGATATGAACAAACATAAGCTCTTGGATCCACCTTTGAATTGTCAACCTTGTCTCTACTTATGCCATGTGTTAATCCTCAGGATCTTGTTGTCAGTCTATAGCTTCATGTGCTTGTTCCATGTGTTGAACCCTCAAGTTCTCTGACTATTCGAATCATCTCACACTATTAGATTGAGATGTATGATCAAGTGAGGGCCATTGATCTTATTGGGACCCATTGTTTAAAAGTTAATGAATAGTTCATGATCTTAAAATTGACAGTCTATAGGACATATTTTAATGTTTGCACGATCATCATTGACATTAGTGTGACCATAAAATTTAGTCTCAAAAATACTTAGTTTGTTTGAGCTTAAACTTGATGTTCATTTGAATGTCTTACTACATAGGGCCATCTTTGAAGATTTATATCTTGAGCCAAAAAGCTCGTGTGGGTTTGAAATTTTTTTGAGGATGATCTTGGCATGTAATTATTAATTTTACACTTGATCCAATAGTTTTATGAGGGTTCTTGAGTGAGATATAAAATACATAAAAGTTGTTTTTTTCACTTGCTCTTGCATGACATCTTGGTGATGGCCGAACTCAAATGACTAAGAATGGGAAACCTAGTAAAAAGGCTTAGGAGCCCAAATTTGTAAATGTATAACTCCATTTTTTCTTCAGTGGAGAACCTTAAAATTTGTGCATAATAACTTGGGACCAAGGTGAATAGACCCATGTGATAAATTTCCTCTAATTTATCCACACGTGCAAGATATGTCCTAAACAAACTATCCACTTGTAATTTTTACCACTGGACCCAAAATGTTAGGATGAATACAATGAAGGATCAGATGAAAAATAGGAGCTTCCTAAGTCATTTCAATCACTCTTAACACCTTATAGGGGCTCTAAAACTCTAGACCGTGTTTTAAATGTTGAAAAACATGTGAAAACTAGCATGTTCTCTTTTACTTGGCAATCTTGGACCCCTTTCAAAGCCTTAGATATACTTCATCAAACCATGCAAAAGCTTCATATGAGGGCCAAAATGGCCAACACTACCTTTGGTTTAGTAGTACCAAAGGGAATGGAATATTTTTGGATTCAAGGTCGATAAAAAATCTATGAAAATAATCTTTAAGAGAAATAACTTGATTAAGACCATCAATGTAAAGGATATTATCATCTGGAAGGTCATCTTGAAGGGAAGAAGTGTCTATAATGGGAACTATAGCAAGTTTGTCATCTATGAATTACCCTTTAACAATTTTTTGAGTGATAATGTGGAGATCAAATTCCATAAGTAAGACCATACATTTTCCAATTCCATCTCCACAAATAAAGGATTTAGAGAAGGAAAGATGAAAGGGGTCAGAGTGAATGATGACATAAGTAGTTTGGTAACATGTAGTGATGAAGCTTTTCAGTTACAAAATAGATGGTGAGGAAATCAAACTCAATTTTAGTATAACATGTTTCATAATTGATGAGGCTTCAACTAATATAGTAGATAGAATACTCTCTTCCATTATAATCTTGTTGGGAAAGCATTTACCTAACTAAAATAGGTGTAGAATAAGTATATAGAATCAAAGGTTTATCATTAGAAAGAGGACAAAGTGTAGGTGGATGAAGAAAATAATCTTTCATGTTATCAAAGTATTTTTGACATGGATCCATCCACTCTAAAGTAGTAATTTTATTGAGAATTAAATTGATGGAGTGAATTTGATATGCCATTTTGGGGACAAATCATCTAACTGCCCTAAGTTTTCCTAAATAAGTGTGAATGTCAAGAATAGAATGAGGAATGGGCATGTTGATGATAGCTCTAATTTTGGTCAAATCAACCTCAATGCTATGGAGAGAGACTAAGAATCCTAATAATTTTATAGGTGTGATTCCAAAGACACATTTTTAAGGATGAAGTCTAACTTTATATTTAAGGAGATGGTCAAAGATGATAGTGAAATCAGAAAGATGATTATCATGATGTTTATATTTGGAAATAAGATCATCCACATAGGTTTCAACAATTTTTTGAATGAGATCATGAAAGATGTGAGTCATTTTTTACTGGTAAGTGGCTCCAATATTGAGGATGAAGGGCATTTTGACATATAAATAGGTGCCCCATTCTATGGTGAAATTAGTCTTATGTTGGTCCTCAAGAGTGATATGAATCTGATTTTATCCCAATAAGCCATCCATAAGCGATAACATTTTCTAACCAGCCATAGAATTGACGATGGCATATATTAAAGGTAAAGGGAAGTTGTCCTTAGGATAAGCAATATTGATATTTTGGAAATAGATAGAAATGCAAATGACCATAGTGAATTTATTTCAAATAGGGATGATGTTGGAAACCCATTCAAAATAATCCACTAGTTTAATAAATTTAGCATTGAGTAATTTGATGATTTCTTTATGACATAAAGTTGAAACTTCAGGTCAAAATTTCCATTATTTTTAATACATAGGCTTAGCATCAAGATAAGTAATGATGTTATGCACCATAATGCTAGGGTCAATTCTAGGCATGTATTTGTAGGACTAAGAAAAAGCCTCACAATATTTGTCAAAGAATAAGCTAAAGTTGTCATGTTCAATAGGTGAGAGCTCTCAAGAAATTGTAATTGGTCAAGGATAAGATGGAGTGCCATATTTGATGCAAGTAGTTTGTTTGATAATCATGACATTAAAATCTTGAAATTGGTATGGTGCATTGGGTAAGGCATAAATTGGATTTGTTTTAGGATCAATGCTAGTAATGAAGTTATTGAAACAAGGAATTTTTTTCTTAAAATTTCCAAGTTTATGATGTTGCTTAGGAAGTTGAGGTTATCGAGCATGAAGTAACTCAAGAATAGATTTGTCACTAGGAAAGGTAGGAAGAGGACCATACTATTTAACATCTACTTCAAAATATAAAATTTGATTTCCATTACTATCATACTCAGAATGTATTTGATGAACATTGGTTGCCTTGGCATCTAGTGTAATGTCAAGAGTAAAAGAAGTAGATGGACTAGAAGAGATTGGAGTGATAGTGGATTTGACGATGGGAGAAGGATTTTATGGAATGATAGGATCTAAAGGTGTAAGATTTTCTAGAGTTTGAAAGGCATAATTTACTCTACCACCCAAGTAGTATCGATAAGAGGATTGATGGGAGGCACATGACCCTTAAGTTTTAAGGTACAATCCATAGAAATGGTATGCACATCCTAATTAAAATCATGAATTTGGGATAATTTTTTTTGGTGATGCTAGAAAACTAAGTCTCTAGATTGATCTTGGTCCATGATATAGTTTTCATCACATGTTGGAGAAATGTTACATGCTTGAGAATCAAGAGGAGTTTTAGAAGGTTAAATGACAATATTATTAAATGTATAAGTAGACATGATGAGATGATTTTGAAATAATTTAGTTGCTCTAAAATCATTGCAAGTGAAGGCATATTATGGTAAATAAGGCTCCTGAGCATTGTATGGAGGGGGAAAGTTAGTAATATCATCAATAAGAGGATCAGTATGGTCTCTTGGTAAGAGAGAAGGAGAAATCCATTGCGAAATGTATGGAGGCAACTTGGTAGTATTGAAAGTATGTTACAAATCATTGGGATCATCATCATCAAAATCTACAAGAGTAACTTTTAAATCATGATTCATGTTGATGAACTTGGGTAAAGGAGTACTATTAATCTTAGGATTTGTGGGAATATGATATTGAGGTTTAGGATTAGGAAGTTGAATGCCCCATGGGTTGGGATCAGCTTCATGCTTGTACCATTTCTCATTATGTAATAATTTAATACATTGACTACCAAAAGAAGTAATGGCTCTCATTTGATGGGTCCATGGATGACCAATAAGGATATTGTAAGATAAAGGGAGATCAAGGACCATAAGCTTGGTTTTAATGGTCTTAGGTCCTATGGTTAATGGAAGCTAGGTACAACTGAGTGGTTTTTGATTAGTCTTGTCAAAACTGTGGAAAGTAAGATGGGTTTATTTGAGATGATCCTTGTTATAACCAAGTTGTTGAATAAGCCACAAGGATGTCACATTAATACTAGAGCCTTCATCAACTAAGACTTTATAAATTATTGGATTATTTTTAATGATCCAAAGTATTTTAATTTTAATGTTTTTAGTTTATTAGTTTTCTTTATTAAATAAGTTGGTAGTTCACAGAAAAAGTTAGTTTTCTCCCATAACCACCCGTAAGAGATTTTATAAAGCTTTTACCCTGCTTGTAAAATAATTCAAATGAATACATTATTGTAGTTTTGTCTTACAATATTCATGATGTAATTTTTGTGTTATTCTTGCTATAATTTGGGCCAATAGTGGTATCAGATCCATGAATAAATTTGTGAAGGAGTAAGACAATTAAGAATCTTGTAGAAGTGTGAGGAGAGTTTGGTGCAATCTTCCTGAGTCTGTATTGTGATGGTGTAAAACAAAGACATCAGTGAATCAAGGTGGAAGTGGGAATGTAATGACACATTTTTAATGAGAGAAAAAATTAGCAGTAAGTTTTATTTTATTTTTTGACTTGTTTCAGACCTGTACGGTGGCACTATTTATTTTTTAGTTTGAAAATTTAAAGTTTATATGGCAACAACACTTAAATTTTTTTATTTTATGCACCATCAGCTTGACAGGTTGAATGATTGATCATAATAATATTAATTTTGTTATTCAAACTTTTTGTTTGATACTGAGAAACTATCATAATATAAAATCATGGTAGTTTTTTTATCTTGTTCAACATAATAAAAATGTAGACCGTACAATGATCTTGTCTTTTTAATGATGGTGTAGCATGAAATTATTTAATTCATTGAGGGTTGAGATCAATAAGTCCAACAAATGGTATGACAACCTTTAAGTCTATTTTTTATTCTAATTGTACAAAAGGTGGCATAGTAGATCTATATACTTGAACCAAATATATAAAGAAGACAATGGAAAAATACAAGATTTGGTATTTTTTAAGCATTTGAATCTATCCTAAAAATGATGTTCTTAGTAATTCTATAACACACCATCAAAATGGTGCAATAGTAGGCCAACAAAAAATCACCTCTCATTATGGCGTTACATCAGAATGGCATTTTCAGTAGTAAATCATTCCCAATAACTCATGTTTAATTTAGGGTTTATTTATTGCTCAGTGGGTCCCTAACCTTCCTCCTCAAAAATGTTAATCTTATCATTCAAGTAAATAATGTTGGTTAAAGTTTTTAACATGCAAGGCTTATATATATATTGGAAAGATTAGCAAAAATATAGTTCAAATAGTTTATCTTGAAAATTACATGTCAAATTTATTATAGTGGAGTTGGTAGTCAATGTTTTGAAAAGTCAATTACAACAAAAGGTCAAGGGTTCAACCCTAAAAAGTGTCAAAAATATTTTTTTCCAAAGGGATTATTTGAATTAATTTTGAAAACCAAGAAAATTTGTACCCACTATGATCATCTCTACCATATATTAAATACACTATCATATTATTTTATCAAAATTCCCTTTTTATAAACTAGAATCAGATAGATTTTCAATGAATATAAGCAAGGAGGGGTCCATATTGTCTTAATATGTAATTTTAATCCCCATAAACTAGTCAAATTTTCTAAATTAACATTGGGGGGGGTGTCTATCTAGCCTGATAGATGAGTAAAATTTAAAACTATTATATCTTTTGTATATAGTCACAAAATTCTTCATATGACCACTTTTTTTTCATGAAAATGTATTTTTAAGAGCATCAATTCAAGTATATTTTTATTCTAACATGTGTAAATATGTTTTTCACATATTTTGAATAAACTACACATTATAATGAAATTAGGTGCATTTTCAGTTGAAACTGACACCTTCAAAATGCAAGTTTTTTCTATTTCATTATGCTTATATTATCAAAAAACATATATTATATCACAAGTATCAGGATCATTTTTAAAATGAAATATATTTCAAAGGTAAAGGCAAAACTTTGATAGCATTCCTTACTTTTTTGCATCATGGCTAAAATTGTAAGCCTCATTTCTGACACTGGGTGCCTAACTCCTAAACATTATAAAGAATGGTTAATGAACATAAAGAACACATTAATATTCAATGAGTTGTGGGATGTTGTTGAAAAATAACCAACATTACCCATTAAATCCACAAAACTTATAGAATTTCACAAATGTGACAGGTGAGCTCTTGCATTATTAAAATCCACTTCCAGTGCACAAGTCATAATTCATATAGAAGCTATCAAATCTGAAGCATGGAAATCTCTAAAAGACTTGTATGATAAACAAATTTATTACAATAAAATTTCTCATTTTTCATTTTCTCAACACTAAACTCATTGATGATCAAGATGTTTCATAATATGTGTCACACATTAAAAATTTAAAACAAGAATATGGCACTACTAGTGAAAACATTGATGATGAAATGCTCATTTATATTATTTTGAATGACCTTAGCCTAAGCTATAGTAATTTTATAGAGATTTTAAAACTTATTAATAATCCTAAAAAATCTAATTTTGATTCAATTTGTGAGTTGTTCACTCAACATGAGTGACAATTTACAAAGAAGAAAGAAAAACCTATTGAGGATGCATACTATACCAAAATATAGAATCCATTGTATGAGACCAAAAAGAAACACTCTTAAAAACACTTTTAGAAATATAAAAAAAACACTCTCATAAGCACACTTCTAGGCATAAGCATCATTCTAGATGAAGAGATCATTCAAGCTCTTTGAAACATAGACATCACACTAGTTCTCTGAAGCATGAAAATCACCTTTCACATGGACACAAGCATAAGTACAGGAATTATTCTTTAGGTGGATATTATTCCTCTAGTTCTAGTGAACATGAGAGAATATGCTACAATTTTGATGTCATAGGACATCTCTCTATAGAATTCCCCTCTAAAAGGAGGTCCTCTCAACATTGACAAAAGACAAAAGGAAACTTTGTTGGTCACTCTAGTCATTATGGTCATTCTTTTTGGTCTTCTTTTATCTATTCTTCTACTTCTTCTTCTGATGGATGGTATGAATACAAATTTTCATGCTCTATAGTTGATGGCTATATGTTCTGAGATAGTGACTCACCCATCTTGTGTGAGTTTCTAGGCTCAAGATTAGGATTTGATGTAGTAGAATTTTTTTGCTTGTGTAATTTACTTTCATAGATGTAGTATTTCTATGATTTTTGATGAGGAACATTTCAATGGTTTATACTTGGTTTATTTGTTACATATATTCTCACCTCTTACCTAATAGGGGGAGAAGATATTGCATATTAGTTTTTTGATCAGTCATCAGTGATGTGCGGTACAAGTCAACATTATGTTACTAGCATTATTAGTGTTGAAAAAAGGCCTATGGGAGATGTTGGCAATTTTTGGGCATCAATTTAAGATGTGCCATACATAGTACAATGGGTATTAACTTGTTGGATAGATTATGTGTGGGGGTTGATGTAGTTGGACTATGTGATCATGTTTTATTACAGTGAAGGGATGATTGGGGAGTGGATCAGTCTAGGATGCATAATGTACTAGTTTTAGTTATAATAGAGTCTACTTGGATGACTCACATTTCATTTCTCCAATATTTATATACCCCTTTGGATCAATGGGGAGTTTGTTAGATTATTTTTAATGATCCAAAGTATTTTATTTTAATTTTTTTAGTTTAATAGTTTGTTTTATTAAATAAGTTGGTAGTTCATGGGAAAAGTTAATTTTCTCCTGTAACCACTTGTAAAATATTTATAAAGCTTTTATGAGTGGTTATAGGGGAAAACTAAATTTTCCCATCAACTACCAACTTATTTAAAAAAACAAAGTAATAAACTAAAAACATTAAAATAAAATACTTTGGATCATTAAAAATAATCCAACAAACTCCCCCTTGATCCAAAAGGCTATAAAAAGATTAGATCAATGAAATATGAGTAATCCAAATAGACTCTACTAAAAATATAATAGGTACATTTTGCATACTAGACTAATCCACTCCCTGATCATCCCTATACTACTTTAGAACATGATCATGCACTGTCCAACTACATCGACCCTCATACAAAATCTATCCAATAAGTGACTACCCTCTATACTATGTATGACATATCTCAAACTGATGCCCAAAAATCACCAACATCTCTCATAGGGCTTTGATCAACACTAATAATGCTAGCAACATAATGCTAACTCATACCACACATCATCGATGACTGATCAAAAAACTAATATGTGCTTGTAAAAGAATTTGAATGAATACATTATTATAGTTTTATCTTACAATATTCATGATGTAATTTATATGTTATTCATGCTATAATCTAGGCCAACATAAATAAGAGTGGTATTAATGGATAATTTAATAAAGAGTGGAAGATCATCAACATGAGAGAGAATTTCATCATTAATCATGTCCTCTTCAAGAAACTCAATGGAAGGTTTGGAAGAGGGACACATAGATTCAATAGAAGGTGGCTCTTCAGATACAGAGGATGGGTCTTCAATTTATTAAAGTTATTGCATAAGGAATTTATGATGATAGGGTGAAGTGAAAACTAACTCCATAAGTGGAATCTTTCAAGGCATATAGTTGAATTCTTCAAGAAAGTTCCAATGTGATTTAGAAGAACTAGCATGAGGTTTAGAAGGTAAATTAGTTTTAGAAGGTATATATGTGATTGGAGGATTGGGAGGAGGAAGCTGTTCCTCAAGTGTTTTAAAAATAAATATTAGTGGTGGTAGTATATTTAATAAGTTATTATTATAAAGATGGCTTTTTAGGCTTGGTAACAAGATCTTTGTGAGCTATTTTACTATGATAATTGACATTGGTAGTGTTGACATATTGAGAGTTGTTATAATATTGGTTATAATTGGCATCGATGTCAAAAACATCCTTAGGAGTTGATTGATTATTTTAAGAGGATTTTTGGTTATTAGAGATAGAACCTTTAAAAGTTTGTCATTTTTGGGAAGCAACAATGTATTCTTGGCGACAAAGATTGATCATAGCTTCATGATTGAATGAATCACAAAGCATATAGGAGATAAAAAAATTATTGATCCCTCTAAAAAATTCATGAGAATTCCCAATGTTAGCATGGAACCAATAAAATAGATTAGGGTCATAGGAGGAGAATTGGGATATATGAAAGGTTTCGAGGGAATTAAAAAATGTTTCATTTATTGAACATAAAGAGGCATATGAGAAGGTGAAGGAATATCAATTTTGGCAACTCCTTGTTTGGTTTACAGAGCATTAGATGTTTGGAAAGATCCTTTAAGAAGTTTAGGATTAGATTTTAATTGCTTCATAAGAAATGCTTGACACTTAGCTTGGTCAAGAGCTTCATTAAGTGTTTGGGGAGCAAAGGTTTGAACCTTATATTGAAGAGTATGAGTTAAAGTTGTGATAAAGAGTTTGAATAGATTATCATCATTCATGTTATGGTCAGCTTTATGAGATAACTATTTCCATATTTTGATAAATTCATGAGATAATTCATTAGGAGATTGTTTAGCATTGATGAAGTAGCTAAGACAATTTTTGGGAAGATCATTATGTTAAAGCTCTTTAACCAAATGATTAACCAAATATTCAATTTTACAAATAGAATGTTGTAAAATTTGATTATACCATTCTAACACATCGACAGTGAAGGTTTTCTCTAATATTTTTATAGTGGCAAAAGTATTGGTTTGGATCCACTCTTTATAAAGGTTGTCAATGGCTTTAGGAAATGAGGTATGGTCTTTAGTACCATCATATCTACTAGTTGGAGATATGTTACCAATATCAATGGAAATAATGAAAGGAGATAAAAGTTCATTTTTAATAGTTTGAAACATTTTGTTATTCATTATGGGTTGAGGAATAACATTACCTGAGGCATACCTAAGAGGTGGAGGAATATAGTTAGGATTAGCTTGAGGATGAATAGTTGGAGGTTGATTAGCCACGTTAATTAAGTGCTATTGAAGTTACATCATTTGGTTGGTGTTAGAATTTTGCATTATGTTCATTTGCTGAATAAATTAGGCTAATAGTTGGGTTGTATTAAGAGGTGAGTTAGTATTAGTGGGATCACTCCAAAAATTGGTATTAGGGAGAGGATTAGAAGAAGAAATATTATTAGTGGGATTGCTAAGTAAACTTGTATCAATTATTCCCACATTAGTTTGAATATTTTGAAGATGAGAATTTTCTTGGTAGGTATAGAAAGATTAGATCTATCAACTTCATCTTGAGGTGTTATTTACACCATGTTGCATTCCATAGATCAAGGAGGATAAGAGGTTCCCCAAGAGTGATGGTTCTCTTGAGATGAAAGGATAGGAATAAATGAACATCCCATATAGTATTTAAATGGATTCAAGCTATCCAAGAAGATTCTGATAGGAGACTTCATTCTGATTGAAGAGAGATGAACATAATGCAAAGAAGGAAAGATAGGGAATTAAATTGAGAAACAAGAAAAGTATGAAATAATATAGGGTTTATTGGGTCAACTAAGCACAAATAATAGGGCCTATAGATAGTTTAGGGTTAATTGGGTTGATTTAACACAATACATAGAGGCTAGAAAAGTTACAGGGTCAACTAGGTCAACCTAGCATAGTAGACAAAGAAAAATAAAAGGTTGATAACAAGTATGAATTGAGACAAGATAAATTTTGTAGCTAATATAGGAAAGTAAGAGTTGATGGGAAACAAATAGCCAATTGGATCAATTCTAGATAATCTAATTGAGATACACAATACAAAATATTACACTAATGTTGGCTAATGTAATTTTTCAAGCACACAATTGAGTAAAGAGCAAGCAATCAAATTGAAAAGGAAATAAATAGCTAATTGGTTAACCTAAGATGTTTATTAGATTATAAAGATATAATCTTAATGTGATTAGAAGTTGGATATAAACAAGGCACTAGATATCAATCTAAGGATGGTTTCAAGTACTTTTGGCTGAAAGGGATTATAGTGGAAATAATACAAGCTTGGTATTAGGTATTACCCCCTCACTTGACACATCACAATGATAAGGGTGTCAAGTGATTAACTAGAATATTCCATTAACCATGCTTTACACTTTACTAGAGCATCAAATCGATTTCTCCCTTGGTAATGAAATCTAAGTAAGTTATCCTTGGGTAGATAAAATGTTAAAATACTCATTTAAATTATGTTATTTGGTTTTGTGTGCATAAAAAATAAATAGTGAAACTAAATGATTAATTAAAAATCCCTTAATTAGACTATGTGAACTATTCTAAGCATGCAAGTAATAATAAAATAAATGTGTGGGCTAATTACTAGTAGATATAAGGTTAATTCCAACTTGAAACAAGGTATAGTGTTTGACACTATATTCAAAAAATAGAGAACATGGTTGATAGGGTCAAACATGTACTATAGAAGTAAGGTTTGAAAATGAGCTAGGTCAGTAGGGTCGATCTAATTATTTTAGACATCACATAGAACGTAGAATTAGGTCGGTAGTGTCAATCTAGTTGAATATGAAAGGAAAGATAGAAAAAGAAATAAATAGATAAGTAGAAAGGAACCTTGGTGGATCATAGATGTAATGAAGGAAGATTATTGATGAAGAACCTTGAAGTATGCTTGAGAAACCTGCAAATTGGGTCGACATGATTGATGAAGAAGTGCGGGAACCTATTGTAGAATGCTAAAAATGTAGGGTCAAATGGGTCAATTTAATAGGCTAAACTAGATGTTTGAAAGGCTAGAAACCTGTATTGGGTCAATTAGGTCAATCCAGTTGTCTATTCCTAGAAACCTGCACATAGACATAAATAGTTGGGTAGATATAATAAATCTAGTATGTCAATATATATGATAAAATGATGATCAAAATAATGAAATAAATTGTGTAAGGTTTAGTTTCATGTTGGGTTCACCAGAATCTAATATGAAGGTGAAGCCAAAGTGAATGATAATACTAACAAGAAAATAAATAAAAATGGAGCCATGAAGATAATCCAAATAATGGTGGGATAAGATTCACGTCAGGTTCACCAAAATGTATGCAATCAAAAATGCATCATGTTTATAAATAAATCCTAGCTCAGAGAATATAGAGCATACCTATACTTTTGATTGGAAAAACACTTGTTAAGCGAGAGCATGACCAATATGGGGATTCATTAGACCTAATTAGGGGATCAATTTTCACAAAATATCATGTTAATAAGGGTTCCAAAGCCTATAGTATAACATAATCTCACAAAAACCCTAATGAATTGCTAAGGTTTAAAACATTCACTTATTCTAATAATAAGAAAGTAAATCTAAACAATGAACAACAAAGCTTGTGGCACAAAGTGGGGGTTAGAAACAAAACAAATAATGTATATGAAACTTAAAATTAAATTAATTACGAGTAACGCCCTAATAAATGAATATATGAAAGATAATATAATTCGATCTAACACTTATGCTACTTCTATCTACTAAAAGAGATGAGAACAAAGTTAGAATATACTTACCTAAATGTGACCCTATCAAGACTCAATCTCTCCCTTATCCAAAGGGGCTTTGCAAGAGGTTGTTCTAGTTTGTAAGGATCATTAAGAAAGACCAAAGCTCCCAAGACTTATCCACAAGACTAGATTCTCCAAATAATAAACCTAAGCTAAGTCTTCTCAAGTAAAATGGTGGAAGAGTAGATTGTGAACAAGAACAAGCGAATAATAACTCTTGATTGTACATATGAATAATGATGAAAGTGATCTTGTATATATATGTAGATATTTTCCTAAATCCTTTTGGAAACATAAACTATATAGGGTCAACCTAGTGAACTCAGTATGTTTTCAACGATAATTCACTAGGTCTAAGCTAGGTCGGTTGAAAGGCTAAGAAGATAAGAAAGTGAAAAATACTCCTAAAATTTACTGGGTTGACCCAGTTGACCTAGTATAGACGACTGACCAAAATGGGTTTAAGACAAGAAAATGATAGATGGAAAGATGAAAATGACTGGAGGATTATCCAAGGGAGGATAAATAACTTAGTAATATGGTTTTAGGATTTGGCTAGAGTGGCAAAAGGGGACAACAATCTGATGAATCACCAAAGGTCTACCCCCACCCCTTTCCTAGTGCACCCCTTAAGGTGTGTAATAAAAGAGATTGAGTCTCAATGGGTTCTTTCAAGATGTAAAGATTCAACATTTGATAAAATTTGAAAATATTATGTGTATACAAGGTCCAACATCACCCTATACTAATTCAATAGTCCATCCTAGACTATGATTTCATTTCATCAATTGATAAAAATGTGTGGTATACCTCTTGTAATTTATGTTTGAGATCTTCCTACTATTTTAGGGCTATATAAATATTAGAAGTAATAACTTACACTTTGCCTTTTAATCTCTTTAACTTTTTGGGTTCCTCCAAAAATGTATCAGCTTAAGTTATCAAAGTCTCAAGCTAAGTACTTGAAATATTATGAGCATCTTTGAGTGATCCAAAATCTTAAAAAACTTGTCCTTGAATCACTAAGAAACTAGAATTTAACTGCTATTGATGGGCACTTATTTATGTTTCTAGTTATTTAACATCCTAGAAGTGTTTTGTGTGATGGGACCTGTCCTTGATGCTTAAAGTGTTCTCAGCCAATTTTTGTTGTTATTTTTACTCAAGTAGCATTCATACTTCCAAAAAAATTATAGTCTACTCTAATTTCACAAAAACCCCTTTCATGATTGGAATGACATTGCTTAGTTTATTCAAGAATGCGTGATAGACCTCTATGGCCTCATAAAACAACTTTGTTACCCAAATTTTATCATATTTATGATCCACTTGATTTTTAAATTTATCAAGTAAAAAGTATATGAGTGTCTCTAGTTTATTTATTGCCTCAAAAATAATGGGAACTCCATCTACAAGCACTTATTTGATTCTCAATTTTTTTTGGCAAAGGCATAATGTCCTAAGACAAAATGCTTTTATCGTACTCAATTAGAACTTGAGTTCTTCAATTTCCTCTTCAATATTTCTATGTGTTTCATGATCTTCTTTGTATAGTCGCATGACCTCCCAATGTTTTGTGATATTTTTTCACACATCATGGCTATTAAGAATATTTTACCTAGAAACTTCTATGGCAAACTTGATAAGTATTTCACCTATTTATGTTGGAGAAAAAATTGTGGGACTTAGCCAAAACATGTCTATAGCACATGTCACCTCTAGACCTATTGAGTTTGTTTCATGGACTTACGCTCAGGGAAATTTTTTTGTAAATACAATTTCTAGTCTAGCATGTCTTGTTGGAACATAGAGTGAATGGAAGGTTCTTAATTAGCTTATTGATATTGTTCTACCTCCTTCATTAGTTATTTTACCATTTAGGGGTCACACTCTAAGTATATAATATCAAGGCTCTTTAATCTCTTTCTAGTGTTGGTGTTAAGGTCCTCTACATTGGGACCTTCCCCCGTTTTTACTTCTTCCAGTTGTAGACTTTCAATATCCAACTGTTGCTTAGTCATAGGATGTTATTAACTAGGTGAAGCATTATGCTCTTCATTAGGCTTAGGAGTGGTTTTTTTGACAAGGTGTGCTTCTAGGGATGCCTCACCTATGTCTAGAATCACCACTTATGGTTCTTCTTGTTCATGTTCCACTCAAGTAGCTGGGTATGTAGTGTCATTTCTTTATTCTATAGGTAAATCCTAATTTTTTTGGTGATGGGGTTCACCTTGGATATTCAGGATTTGATTGAGTAGTTATCTTGGGTGAATCAATGTATTCTTTCTCTATAAATAATCCTTGGGTCCTTAGTGATAGTGAGGCCTGTAGTTGACATTTTGGGATGATCTTGGGTTAGTCTTGCATCCCACTAAAACTAGCAGCCTCAGGTCTTGGAATTTTCTCTTTCACATGTTCCCTCACCTCCATACATGTTTTTAGTTGGGTGTAAGTTTTAATTTTTATTCCTCCCAACCTCTTGATGTTTTCTTCAGTGGCTTAAGCATATAGAATATCACCTAGATTTGCCTTTGCATGACTATCCTATAGGGATTGAGGTCAGTATTATCATATTCATATTTCTCCATATATGTTTTCCTCTCTATATAAACATAAATATTGTGAAGAGAATGGATCTCATTATCAATATTTTCTACATCAATATTCATAATGTGCACATCTAGAATGGAATTTAACAAGTCCAATAAGTATCTAGCAGTGAAAGCATAGGGAAATTTAAGCCACCCTAACAAGTTTTTTATGGTTTCCATCCAGATCCACATGAGATAATAGTGTTGATTTACATAAAATTTAGCATAGGATCCCATTTATGAGGGAAACCATTTTTTTATATGTCATTCATTCCCAAATTCTTCCTTCATTACATCAAACCAATCCTTCATCTTGGCTTTGTATGAGGGTGTGATGGTGCAGGGGTAAGTGAATTGCTTCAATTGTTCAATATGGGACTTATGTTTTTTTGGGTAAACCCAATTTAGTTCTTTTCCAAAGGACTCTAGGACATCAATCTCATCAAAAACTAGAAGTAGTGAAATTGAACCCCAAAGAAACTTATGGTTGGGCAGACAATGTGCCTTCTCTACATAATGTTTAATATTATCTACAAAGTATAGGGAATAATTGTATTTTATCCCCTTAGGAATTTGGATGGATACATAGATATGTGCCATATCTACCTCCTCCCATCAATCCATACCTCCCATCTTGGTCATGACCAAGGGCATAGTTACTCAAATTATAGGATCCTCTAAGAAAGTAATATACATAGCATGCCCTTCTTTCTTATACTTTATTATCACCACCATTCTATCAATTTATGCCTAATCTTCAAGGTCTACACTGATATCAACTCTAGAATAATATAACCCAATTACACTACTGACCTATTTAGGGGTGATCCTCATTTTATGCCCAAAAAAGTAAAGGTAGTCTTCATGAATGCATGAGATTAAGAATCAAATTACCTCCTAAAGTTTCCAAAAATATGTTATCTTAAAGTGTTCAAGACCCTTGCATCTTATAGTAATTGATAGACCATGAGATCATAGGTTATCTCATTATGGGTGTTTTAGTGATCCACCTGGTAGACCATTTCAAGTCAAGTTCTTTTCTTGGCTAATGGTAATTATAGTCTAGGTACTGATAGGTTGAAACCTTGGACTCCCAATCATACACACACAACACCATATTTGGGAATTACATCTCTTAAATTATAATAGGAGGGAGAGATGGTTTTATAGTGGCATTTTCCCCTGTGCATTCCATTTCTAGTGTTTATTTGATAGGGGCTCCTTCCTTCAACCTTGTTAAGTCCTCACCTTTTATGCTACTCCTACTAGAACCTTCTTCTTGAATGAACATGGGACCTCCTTATTTTGTGCCCTCAATTTATTTAACTTTAGGAATAAATGGTAATGTCTTTATGCTTCTATTATATTTTTTCTTTTTTCCCGTCACTGATTAGGGTCCCTAAAGGTTAACTGTAATATCCCCAACCAATAGGGACTATAGAAAGACAAAAGCTCTGATACCACTATAATATCCCCAATTGATAGGGATTGTAGAAAGACAATAGCTCTGATACCACTGTATAATCTGTCAACTAGCTAATCAGTGCTCTTATTATTCTTTAGAATGATTACAATAATGAATCTCTAGCATGCATATAAAGTAATACAAATATCATCTCAAAACCTGATCTTTTGCAAATCTAGAATGACTCTCAGGTTGCTGTGTTAACAACACAATCATCGACATTGGTTATTCTACCATCGTCGATTGATAGACTGTCGACGTTGATCTCTATCAGTCAGCCACTCTACTGACGTCGGTCTTCAGTCAGCTGATGTCAGTATCTGGGATGCCGATGTCGGTCTCTACACTTCCTTGTAGCCTATAACTACTAGCAACACCCTTCTTTAATCTGTGATTTTGTTGGTATGGCTTGGTACAGATCCATATGGATTGCATATAGTGGCAAAATACAATATAACACAACCTATATGCTGGACCCTGATCTAAAGAAATATGGGATAATACAAAATATATATATTTGGGTAATCTCTAAATCAAAACCTAATGAAATAAATACCTAAAATACATGTGATAGCTTCTGTATGAAACTATCTCTCAAATTGGCAATAGATCGGCTGATATCTCACAACCTCTAAATTGCACACACTGAAGAGTGGACGTTCTCCAATGCAAATGGAATCCTTGAACCCTTGGCTCAGTCTTCATAGAAGAATTATTCAACAATTAATAATCAATAATCAATGGATAATTTGCCTCCCTCCAATAAGAAACCCTTATATCCTCCAAAAAGATGTGCTTGCCCTAATTAGGGTTTCTTAATTAAAAATAGGCCAAATAATTAATATTTGATTAAATCAATCAAATATTAATATCTCCCTCAATACATATCAGATCCTCAAACTGTCTAAAGCTAGTGAATCAGGGAGTGATTCTGCACATGACCATACCATAACAGGGATGCTCCATTGAGTGCCAAAAAATCCCTATATAATAGGAGCTCAGGCAAACATGTTTGAAAGAGCTTGAATTAAAGCCAACTAGACAAATTCTACTAATCTAAGCCAAGCCAAGCTCCATCAAGACCCTCTATCCATCTTATCAGCCTACGAGGGTCACATAATAGGCTAACCATCAACTCTGACGATGTCCACTAAAAAAGGGGACATGACAATCTGCCCCTCCTAAAATTTATTGCCCCCAAGCAATCACGAAACAATAAACCACTCGATCCACCTGGATCCCAAGGAAAAGGTTGTGTAACATCCCTCATGTCACCAATCAACCCCTGTGAAGAAATCATCAACATCAACAGCATCAAAAGTACAAAAATTAGCAACTGAGAAACTGCACTCAACACCCAAACAACTGACATCACTGACAAAATTATTTGAAGACCAACTATAGATGCCAATAGAAGAAACCACTCTGTGGAACTCAAGCCAACTAAAACATCAACTCTATCAAAACTCAAGTGCCTGTCTAATTGACACTCACACCCAACTGCACCATGTATATGACAACCATAGGTACCTGAGTCACTGACACCAAATCCAATCTCTGATAAACTATCCTGGGTGTGCCGATACTACAAGCTGTGTAACTTGCAACTACCAATTCCATCTACAAAAGATGGTGCCAATCCATTCCATAATAGATGGTAAGAAATAGGTGCCGATCTACACCTGCATGAAATCAAATCTTCAATCTCTGAGTCAAAAGAAGAATAATGAGCATACCCCACCATATAATGCCAGTAGGAACCCCCAAACTCCACTACTGGCTCACCATCACTGAATTGGGAATTAGCAGATGGCTCTAATCTCTGACCCTGAGTGGCTATAGGTTGGATAGGACCTTGTGCAATTTGCTCAACAAACCCCACCTCAAAATCTCTGTGAGGTAGCATAGTAGAAAGGATCACTATAATCTCCCCACCCAATCTGTTAATAGCACTAGTACCTTAGATGAGAACACCTTCTGTCACTTTATGTGAGTTCAGACAAACACCTGCACTATCCAACAAATACTCCATAAATGATTTGGTGCAGTAAAAATTATATGCAAAAGCATCAACTTACTTCCCCACATGCCACAACTAATCCCTCTATAAAGGTGGCACAACCAACTATACCACACTATCATATGTGTGAGAAGAATCAATTTAGAGACTTGACTCCACTGGTATCCCAAACTCATCAAGACCAGGTACTCCCAAATCTTGAACATGTGTGTCAGCCCCAACAACATGTTCCTTAGTAGCAACTACAGGAACATACTCACCACCAACACTTAGTGTACTAACATCTGAGTACACCTCCACACTCTGAATGCAAGCATCAGACTCATCCTCACTGTCTCCAATCATCTCAACTATGGATATCCTCGGGTCACCAGATACCACACCCTGTGACTGCATGTACTCTGGTAAAGACTAAAGTCACTCTAATTCCATGGTCACCTCCACCAAATGAAACTGTGACTCCTCATAAGCCAAATGTGTACTCTCAAGAATCTCAGAAGTTACCTCAAGCTACTGAGTAAGCTCACTCACCTTATCTTCCTTGACTAATAATGCATCATATGTTGTGCCGCCCCACTCCATAAGATAATCTCTGTCGGCTACCAACTGCATATAATCCTGTCTCAAAATCTAGATAGCCTCCCATAAAGAGTGGATCTCTATCAAGGACAAATAACTACCTCCCTGCTTAATGCTAGTAGGAGAACCCCATCCATAAACTGCTAACAACTGACGAGCAACATTGAAATGCTTGCAAGCGATAGCAATGTCTCACTCACTAACTCTCAGCTGACTAGACACATGATGGCACTAGCTAGATTGTCTCCTACAATCCTCCTCTAATGCACAGTCCAACAGAGTAGACTCAAAATCACTGATCTCTGGAGTACTACCTTCCATACTCTGTGAATCAAATCCAAAGCTCATAGCAACATCAAGAGTATAAAAAACTGTAGCATCACTATCTAACTCCTTCGTATCGAAAGAAACTATCAGTGAAACTAAGTCCTCAAAACTGTCCACTACATTCTCCTGGGTGTCATCTATAATAATTGGATCCTGGGACTCTTCTACACTCTCTAAATCTAGAGTGTGAATGCTGGACATACTCATATCATCATCAACATGTGCCCTAACTGTAAAAGAAAGCTCAGTCCCTGCCACATGTGCTAACTCCTGAACTGAACTCACCTCAAGACAAAGCTCATCCACATGTCTCTCAGAATCCCGAAGAGCCAACTCAACATGTCTAAAAACTGGTGTAGGGCTGCCATCAACCCCTATAGAGACCTCTTGTTTCTCCTTCTTTCCACTTTGTGTTGTGGACCCTTTAATAATGGATGCCATATACCGTGTTAATTTGTCTTCGAATGTTGGGTCTAAAAGAAATTCATTCATCCTCCTTTGGTTTTCAACCAACATATTCAAACTTTGTTTCAGCTTTCTCCATATCCTTGTCCCACTATTTATGAGTACTTGAGGTACCCATGATTTACTAACCCATTCAATGTCCAATCAACCTAACAGGATGGCAGAATTTAGCTTTGATACCACTGTAATATCCCTAACCAATAGGGACTATAGAAAGACAAAAGATCTGATACCACTATAATATCCCCAACTGATAGGGAATGTAGAAAGATAACAGCTCTGATACCACTGTATAATCTGTCAACTGGCTAATCAGTGCTCTTATTATTCTTTAAAATGATTAAAATAATGAATCTCTGGCATGCATATAAAATAATACAAATATCATCTCAAAACCTGATCTTTTGCAAATCTAGAATGGCTCTCAAGTTGTTGTGTTAACAACACAGTCACTGACGTTGGTTATTCTACCATCATTAGTTAATAGACTACCGACGTCGATCTCTGTCAGTCGGCCACTCTACCAATGTCGGTCTTCAGTCAGCTGATGTCAGTATTTGGGATGCCGATGTCAGTCTCTGCACTTCCCTATGACCTACAACTACTAATGGCACCCTTCTTCAATCTGTGATTTTGTTGGTATGGCCTGGTATAGATCTGTATGGATTCCATATAGCAGAAAAATACATTATAGCACAACCTATATGCTAGACCCTGATCTGAAGAAATATGGGCTAATACAAAAGATCTATATCTGGGTAATCTCCGAATCAAAACCTAATGAAATAAATACCTGAAATACCTATGATAGCTTCTATATGAAACTATCTCTCAAATTGGCAATAGATCAGCTAATATCTCACAACCTCTGAATCACACACACTGAAGAGTGGATGTTTTCCAATGCAAATGGAATCCTAGAACCCTTGGCTCAGTCTTCACAGAAGAATTCTTCAACAATCAATAATCAATAATCAATGGATAATTTGCCTCCCTCCAATAAGAAACCCTTATATCCTCCAAAAAGATTTGCTTTCGCTAATTAGGGGTTCTTAAATTAGAATTAGGGTTTCTTAATTAAAAATAGGCCAAATAATTAATATTTGATTAAATCAATCAAATATTAATATCTCCCTCAATACATGTCAAATCCTTGAACCATTTGAAGCTGGTGAATTAGGGAGTGATTCTGCACATGACCATACCATAACAGGGATGCTCCACTGAGTGCCAAAAATCCCTATATAATAGGAGTTCAGGCAAACATGTCTGAAAGAGCCCGAATTAAAGCCAACTAGACAAATTTTGCTAATCGAAGCCAAGCCAAGCTCCATCAAGACCCTCTATCCATCCTATCAGCCTACGAGGGTCGCATAATAGGCTAACCATCAACTCCGATGATGTCCACTAAAAAAGGGGACATGACATTAACACATGATCTACTAACTCTCCTAAATGAATACATCTTAACTTCTCTTCCATAGACTCAAAATGGTTTTGCTCCTTACTTCAACCTCCTCCAATGGTGGACCTATCTCTTGCAACATGCAACTTCTCTTTTCTACTTGTGTGGATGCATTGCTACTTATCTTACCTTGAATGTACATCACTTCAATCTCTATATCATTTTTTAAAATGAGAGCACTATGCAATTACCTTCTTCATCTCTAGTTTTCACTTGTTCAAGTTTTTTTAATTCTTTAAGTTTTCAATCATAAAAAATGTAAATGATAAGCCTTATAGACTTTTATATTATATGCCAAATTTTTTCATTAACTCATCCATGCTACATTAATTTTTATCCACATCACCATCCATCATTTTAGTCATTAGTTCTATAAACAACATGACTTGATGTCCATTCAACATGCTTATCATTCATACCACTTTATCATTAATAAATACATGTCCCATCCTTCCTCCTAGAGTTATTTTGCCTTCCCTATAGTGCATGCTAGATATAATAATTCAAAGTTTTCATTTTTATGGAAAGAACTATCTTTTCCATATTAACCAAAATTATAATGGCATTTCCTTTACCATCTTTCTTTTACTCCCCTGGTTCATGCACCAAATATTTCATGCCTAGTGCTATGTCTTGTGCACATCCCTCATATTCCCTATTTTTCGTACCTTCTCCTTGCACCATATATTACACACCTCATTGTCTTATAAGATATCCTATTTTTCTCTATGATCTGTGCAATTTTTCAATCATTTCCTTTACATGCTTCCATCACATGATTCCACTTGTGTGCTTCTTTTATGTGGTCCCTATTGCATTCTTCCTCTACACATTTATTGTACATGATTTTAGCTTAGGTGGCATATCCATCTCTAAAATTTATCCCTCATTAATATATGTGCGTGATCCTCTATGTCATCACTTTATGAAGTTCATGTCAATAAATAAATAGAAATAGAGTGTTAAACCCTAAAAGAGTAACAAAAAGTATTACAAAAATTACAAAAAGGCACATAACCAATGTGATGCTTATTTGAAAATGAAAAAAAATACTAGACTAACCTAGTGGTATAAGCCTTATTATCTTAATGGAAGAGTTACATAGAATGGTAGGGCCATAACTGACTATAATTGAAATGGTCTAGAATGAATTGATCATCTAATCTCATTAATTTACAAGTGCTTGTTAGATATATAGTATGAATAATAAATGAACCTTCCATATAGATCCATAGTTTACCTGAGTGGTGTGCAAACTTTTAATCGTATACTAGGACATGCATAACAGGATGAAAAAACTTTGGTTTTGATGTGTCGATCATGCCAGGGTTTTTTTTATACTTCTCAACTCCTTGACTCCAATGTGTGAGATAACATGCTTCATATAGCTATAGTAAAGAGTCCAGTCATGATTTTAGAGATTCTTCATCATATAACCTATGAAAATATTCAACACATAAAGAGGGCATGAGAAAATCCACTGGTAAAACAACTATAATGTCAAAGATGAGATTAAAAGGAGTATTGTTGTTCAACATTTTGTATGTAGTCCAATTAGCCCATGAGACTATGGAAACTCAATCATCCCAGTTAATATGACTGTCATTGTAAATATTGGTCAATGTATTACCCAATATCTTATTAAATACTTTAAATATATCATTAACTTGAGGGTGGTATGGCATGGTTTTATGGTGTGCAATCATGAATTTAGCCAATAAGATACACATTGTTTCATTAAGGAAGTGAGTGCCAAGATCAGTTGTTAAACTTAAAGGGAATATATACCTTGTGATGATATTTTCACATATAAATCTAGTGGTGGTTGTATCATTACAATCACATATGGGTGCTACTTCAACCTAATGTGTGAGATAGTCTATGGAATAATGATATACTACACACTAGTCCATTGTGTCGATGGTTGAATGGGCCCAAAAAAATCAATATCCCATTTCTCAAATGGTTCATGGGAAATTACTAGATAAATAATCATATAATCCATTAAATTTTGATTACCTACATGTTGACATATATCACATTGTTTTGAATATGATTTGGCATCATTGAATAAGGTGGGCCACCATAATCTAGCTAATAAAACTTTTGTGTTGTTGTGTCACTAGCATAATATCTAACTATGACACCCTCATGGAAATCCCAAAGGAATTATGTGTACTTGTGCTACATTATACACCTTAATAACACTTTATCCTAGCCATGTTTGTACATGTTTTCACCAATAAGCTGGAAATGATAGTGCATACAACTAGTTGATTTTTCTCTTGGGTGCTAAGGTGATTTGGCACTAAGATTTTTGAAATAAAAGTCATAATTTCTTCCAATTATTTAATCACGTGTGTAAATTAAAAAAATCTATAGTAAGGTAAATCATCCTCTATGGTGTGCATTGATATATTATATTGAACATGTGAGAGGTGGTTGGGTCTAAAATTAAATTTGCTTGGTTTTACGACCATAGAGAATTAAAAATATTGGAAGAAGATAATCCATTGATAGATGTACTCATGAAATATTGACTTATTTACCAAATATTTGAGTGCTTCATGATCCATGGTGAAGATAAATGGGGTTACCAAATAGTATTTGTGAAACTTCTGAGGTGCATAAACCATATACATGGTCTCATAATCCATTATAAAGTAATTTTGTTCTATTGGTGTGAGATTTTGAATAGAAAAATAAATAGGATGATCAAGGTTGTGCTCACTAGTTTGTGATAGGATAACACCTACTTCTATGCTTGAATCATTGACATGCACATGAAATTCTTGGTTCTAGTCCTAGAACTAGAGAATGGGTGTAATGACTAATTTCTCCTTTAATGTCTCAAGCACTTGTTGGTGTTGAGCCATCCAGATGAATAAACATTATGTTTGATTAATTATTCCAATAGTGATATTATGTTAGCATAACCCTAAATGAACATATGATAGTACCCTATGTGATCTAATAAGGTGTGTACCTCATGTTGAGTGGTTAGGGATGGGGGGAAAATTAATCATAATCTTGGCTTGATCCACTAGTAGTTTATCCTTAAAAATGATGTGCCCCAATAAGATCCCAAAATGTGTGTCAAATATTTATTTCTTAAGATTCAAAAAAATATAAAGTTATCAATAATGATTAAGCATGAGGTGCAATTTATCATAGTGGTTTCACACTAGACCATACTTGGTCCAATAATCTAAGTGTACTTGAAGGAACTTTTGAATAAAATCATTGAATGCTTCCACCATGATTCATGAGAACACCGCTGGTATATTCTTTAGACCAAAGGTCATAATATTCTATGAAAAAAACCCCATTCATTCATAAAATTTATCTTTGCCTTATCTTCCTCAGTAATTTGGATTTGGTGATAGCTAGAAAATCCATTAGCAAAGGGTGTAGATCTTGCACCTAGTAAAACCTTCCAAAATATCCTTAGTGAAAGGCATTAGGAAAGGGTCCATTACACATAACATATTTAGGATACTTTAATTTACACAAATTTATATACAACCATCCTTGTTGATTCTAATCACCATTAGACTAACCCATTTGGACTCATCAATGGGATTAATAACTCTAGTGTGAAACATGATATCAATTTCCTCCTTAACCTGAGTGTGCAGATTTGGGTTCATTTGATATAGTTGTTTCGTCACTGGTTGATCATTTTTCAACCATATTTATCTATAACCTACCCAATGATGGATGCACTCATTTTATTTCCATGTGGTTCCATGGTAAAACGTCCTAGTACTCATGCAAAATTTTAAATATTTTGTTTATCTCAACATTCGACCAATATTTCCCATAGTGGATAATTTAGGTACATCATCCATTCCAATGTTTTATTGAATTATTTGGAGTGGCACAAAATATGGTTTCTTCTCAGACTTCATTATATCTCTAACATCATGCATCCCACACTACATATATAGAGTTAAATAGTCAAATGATGGGTCTAGTTGATCAAAAATAGTACCCTCATAAACTTGGTACATAACCTTTTGCTTGCCATTTTAGATAAATTCTTGATGGTTTTATTAATATTGAAATTTTGTTTCTAATCAAGCCATGGGAGGAGTAATAGATTCTTTCAGGATATCTATATTATCTCAATTGTGCTATGCATATGCCATATTTAGTCTTTAATTGTTGCTTGATCACTGATAATAATGTGATGGATTACCTATAGAGACAAATTAAAATTAGTTTGGGGTGAAGAAAAAGAAAAGGTGGAAAGCAAACCAAGTTTTATGCACTACTATACATCTGTGTCTCTATGATTTTCTTGGTGAATGTACCATGCCCTATCCTAGGCATGAAAATTACCATAGATTCCATGAACCCATAATAATTTTGATAAAAATGTCTCTTTAGTATTCAAAAGTTTTTCATTATATTTTATATGTTCTTCCAGAGAAGTAACACCATTACAACTCAGGATGGCATAAACATGGTTGTCATGGTGGAAGCAATGATGCATGGATAAATGTACTTGTTACCATATATCTAATTGATATTGATGAATATACCACCGTTGAATAACTATTCATTGAAATATAAATTTGATCATGTGGAAACATTCATCCTCATTAACATAATAAGCCTCTAATTGTTGAAAGGATTTTGAGACATCTATCTAACCATGAAACCTAGGTTCTTAATCAAATTGTAAGGGTGGTCCAACCATCTAGTGTCTACCAATGAGGTGAATAATTTTATGACATTGAATAAGCATTATAGGGGAACTTAGGTGAGTATCCAGGACACCATAGATATGCCTTGTGAGATCATGTGTGCCTTGAGCCCATTAGTTGCATGTGGTACTAATAGTGTCAAAAATAGACTATGTGTCTTCCTAGTTTAAGATGCCATCAAGATTAGGATATAAAATTTCATTCCCTTGTGAAATTATGTTATAAATTATGTTTACATCCTCATAAATATCAATGGGTTCCATAAAGGGGGTGTTTGGTCATTATTTGGAAGAATGACTATGCATTGAATGCCATTCTCAAAGCTGATATACCACTTCTTTAAAGTCAATTCAACATTATTCAATTAACATGAAGGTCAACCTAAAAGACCTATAAAATTAATAGGTTCAACAATCTTGATCACTTCAAAACCAACCTTGAATGGGACACCCAATATGTTGATGGAGGTGCCTTTACAAATGCCTATGGGTAGTGCTTGAGTCTTATTATCCATATAAAAACATGTGGGAAAGCCTATAAAGTGGGTTTACCCATTTTTATTCAAACATATTTAGTTAAAAAATTAACCTCTATCTAATTTCCATAGGATATCATAGATCATCCAACCATCGATGGATGAATTAACAAAGACCTCTTTATTGCATGCATAATTTAGTTGAATTTGAGCCTCTTATCATCATGCATGGTTTAAATTATGATCCTCTAAGGAATTATTTAGTTGTTGTCATAGATAAATATTCATGAGGGGGATGATGTCTTCACTAAGAATTATCTTTTATAGTTCACAAAATTCATCACACCCTAGAGCTATGGGTGTCTTCTCTCTCTGCATCTTGACATTTATGGTAGCATCCTTGTATTTTAAGAACTCAATTGTTCATTACAATTTTTATACCAAGATAATTATTCCATGAAAAACTTATTTCTTATGTTGAGCATATAGATAATGTTACACATGATGTTATTCATGTTTAACCTTCTTGGTAGGTGGATTTGAAACCAGTTGGGGATGAACACCACTCCATATAGTAATATTTACATTAGGTCCAATTGGTGAAGTGGTAGGTCACAATATCCATTGATTATTTGTATTTTTTATAACACATATCATCCCAATGTCCTTCTATTTTTTTTATTTGGTGATAGTACCATACAAATTAAGACATTCTTCTAGGCAATGATCATTTTTACAAAATGCATAGGTTGGATAGACTATGCAGTCATGCTAATAGTGGTATATAAATACACATTTATAACAAGTCATAGGTATAAAAAAACCACCTCCACATCCATTACCATGTCCTTAACCTTTGAAATATTGAATTTCATCATCCTCTTAGTTATTGGCAATATAATTTTGGTGAGTTCTTTGTATGCATACTTTATGAATCATTGATGACCTAACACTCATTAGTATCATGTGTGTATGAATAATATATATTATATTATATTATATTATAGTGACACCTTAGCCTAGGTAGTGCACTTTATTAAGTGTAAACTTCTTACATCACTATCCTCTTGGTATATCTCATAAGACTATTTTATTATAGTGCAAACATTCCTGTTATGGACTTCTACTTCATAGTTATCACACCAAAGGCCAATACATTATCATGAGCATTATTGGATGTAAGTTTCTCTAGGTGGGAAGCCATTGTATCAATCTAATCCTATATAAGTGGGATGATACCCATATCTATACTTCTCATAGATTCAACACGGAGGGAGGCTTCTAGTGCCTCGTGCAGTTCAAGAAAAGTCTCATGAGATAAGGTTTGACAAAAAGGGAGTAACAAACCCAAATAAACCATTAAGCATGATGTGTTGGGTTATTCTCAAATTATAACTTTGAAATAAGTGTTTTTAAACATGTATCATACATGTGCACAATCTTAGTGAGCTCTTACTTGATATCTTTTAAGGCAATGATACTATGTTACTCAAACTCAGGGATACCAAATTATTATAAAAAATCCATTTAAAAAAATTAATAATTCATAACCACTTGCTGAGGATAAATTTTTTGGTAATGTATGTTTGCCTATATAATAAAATATTAGAAAATTTAGTGGCCTTTCTTTATATATAAGTGATAACTTACACTCACCAAATGAGTTCACACTTGTGAACATATTCTGCCTCATTTTTAACACCTCGATATTCAAGTAGATGAAACATCATCTCATAGTAGACTAGAGGTGCACTAGATGGTTTTAGTGGAGCTTTCTATGTGTCCCTCTAGTTCCTCCGAAGCCTTATGGGAGAGGTCCACTAATGCCTCCAATAATACAACCTAATCCTCCTCCAATAAAACCACAAGTACTTCATGTCATGCCCCTTGAAACAAAAATTACACTAGAAATAGTGGGCACTAAAGGAAGATGATTAGATATGGTTGGGACTTTAGTTTTCCCACTACTTACATTAGGTCCACCTAGAATTCCAAGGTGAGTCATAGGTCTTACATGTAATGGAAAAGAAAAGGTTAAAGGTAAATTGATATGCTAAACTTAAACTCCATGAGATTCCTTTACAGGTTTGACTTCAAATTCAACTTGAGATTCCACATTGTTATCATCCCAATTTGTTACAAGAATTATATCAAACTCAAATGCATGAACATGCATTATGGTGGGGGAATTGGGTCTATTTAGATAGGTTGGTACATTCAATAATGCTTGTCTTACTACTTCCATGCATACCTATGCTAGTGAAGGGCATGGGTCCATGGTCAGGGAGTACTCATTATGAATTTCCACCTTCCTAAAGATTCTCTCAACACTTCCATTATCCTTCCATTGATCATTGAAATTATTACCTCTCATATCCTTATGCTTGGCCTCATCATAATTACGCTTTTGTAGTTACCACTATTTGAATTCCATGTTGAACTCTTAATCTTGTACTAATGTATACCCATCTATTTACCCACTAGTTATATTTCTCATGAATGAGAGAGTTTATCAATCCATCAAGAAGTTCTCAAGTCCATAATCAAACATAAGCTTTTTTATCTCTAAAGGAAATTGTTTGAGATAAATTTCATGTAGTTCCTTTAGGAAGTTGAACTATGTTTCTTCTAAACAAGAGTATATAGAGACTACCTATTCTAAAATATATCTATTAAGCATTCCCTTCCACCAAATGCCTACCACTTATGTCTAATCAATTTCCAACTTAACTAAGGTCATCTAACATTCTACTGACTAGGAAACCTTCCATCCGTAATTTCTTAAATGGTCATGTTCATATGACAAAATCAAATATTGTAAGTTAAAGGGTAGTTTTATGGATAATGTTTCATATAGAGAATCATATAGGTGTTACTCTAACCATGCATGCATAGGAATTCCTAGTTCAATATACTAAAACATAAAGTTATCTTCTATCGTAGAAACCCAATGCTCGATATTTTCCAAAGATAGTCACTTGAATAATTTTATACCATTATGCTAATAAATGAAATGGGTCCCAATAAAAGAACCAAAATATTGGGTATTTTTCCTTAACTTTTCATAACTAAGTATTAGTTACACACCTAATAAAAATAATATGCCAAGTAGCTTACACACCAGTATATCATGTGAGAAGTAAACTCGAATACTCACCCAAGGAACATAACCTAGACTGATATATTGTAGTACTTTCATTAACTAATATTACAAGATTATTCATTCATTACACTATCTCTTTGGTTTTATATTGATAACAACTTCAAAATTACATCTAATAACATCAATAACAAATCCAACAATGAATCTATCACTCTAACCATGAAAATAATTTAAAAATAAAGCTTAGGGATATTTATAAAAAGGTAAACCCCTCATATTCAGTTACATCAATAATAAAAAATGATGACTAACCAACAACCATTAACAATAATGAGTCATGGAGGGCCATTAAAATTAATTCCTATTGACTTGGGAAGAACTGACCCTATATACCCTCTCTATGTTATATCTTTAGGTTCATATTCCTTTTATTTCATGGACTAGTGCTAGATTTGTGCTGTCATTAATCTCAATTGCTCCCATGAACTACTTTGTAACCACCTCTACTTCTTATGCTCTTATCCTAATCTTGTGCTTCTCAAAGTCTTGCATCCTCCACTCATCCTCTGCTTTCTTTTCTTCCATAGCTTGCCCTTCCCTCATAGGGTCTTCCTTATTGTTCTTCAATATTTCACTCTCATGCACCATTCTCTTATGTGCCATGGTAATCTACACTGTTCTTGTACATTTTCTCTTTCATGCCATGTTACCAAAACACAATATTTTATTACAAAATTTGGGGTCCAACAAGGGGGTTGAAAGTGACTTGGTTTTCTAAAAATAATAATAGTTGAACTTGGATGGAATATTAGAGACAAATGGAAAAAGACTTTGATAATAACATAAAAATATGGAAAGGGTAATTTTGAATTTTATTTCTATTATTTTTTCAATACCCAGATGAGAATTTATATGAAATTGATGTATTTATGATAATGGCATAACACCTTTTTGTGGAAAAATAAATAGACAACATGTGCATGAAGAAATGTTTTTTTGAGTAAATGAATGAAATTTAACATATGGATGGATGAAATGTTGAATATTGTTGAGAATATTTTTTCTTAATACTTTAATATGTAAATGTTTTTTAAATAATTTTACAAGTCAAGACAACTAGAAAATTTAAACTACAAGCGTATGAAAATAATTTTTTGACCTTAACTTCATGATTTTTTTTTTTCAAAACATGGCCAATGATGTTTATATTATTGAGATATAAGTTTTATAAAAAAAATTATTAATGAAAAAAAGTTATTAAACTATTTGTAATGATATATTCATGAACCATAACAAGGTATGTTAGTATAAATTAAGAAATAATTATAAATAATGATTTCTCATTAATAAATTTATATAGTCAAAAATTACATTCTCCAACCCATGAGATTATATGATTTTTATTCAAATAATTAAATATACCTAACTTGATGTGTTCACAAAGATTGAAAAAACATAAAAATTTATTAAAACTCATGTTGGTTGATCTATGACTGGTTCTAGGGTACGTTTAGACTCCCCAAAGCCTAAATCCAAACAATTTTTTGAAATAAACACAAAAATTTCAAAGTAAAAGTCTTCATTAGGGTGTATGCCCTTATGTAAAGCATGTACATCCTTTATATATGGTATAGAACATGTATATAGGGTGTACACCCTTTATACAACACTAAAAATTCTTTCAAAAAGGTGTATGCCCTTTATACAAGGGCGTACACCCTTCTATAAAGGGCATGTTCCCTATTTTTTTATGATAAAGGCTTAATAAATACATTAATCCATTGATAAATACCCCTTTTCCAAAATGTTGCATGCCTTTTGTAGTCCATAAAAATTCAATAAAAAATAATTTTACCATAAATTTTACTCTCATTTTACATTTTACAAACTTGGAGTTAGTTTTTACAATTGACAGTCTAAATTTTTTTCATTTGCTTTTTCTCAATTTATATAAAATCTTCAATTTTTATTCTACTTAGAATTAAAAGTGCAAATATAGATCATTGGGTTGGTTAGTCACAAAAAAGACCAATTAGGGTGTGTTTAATGTTAAATTGAATCTTGTTACAATGGTAATTTAGGGTTCATAATACATAAATAAATAAGCACAAGGGTAATAAACAAATATATAGAAGACTAAATACTTTTTAAACTCAAATAAATAATATTTTGAATTTATAATATTGAGATATGATAAAAATAGTTTACACATCTGATTCCTATCACTATTCTGCTAAAATTTCCAATCTAAATGATATTTTGTAACCACACAATTTGGACCAAAATCGCTAAAACACTCTAAATTATTCAAACTTTTCATGTACAGGTGTCGATTTGTGCTAACATATTTATGAATGGGGAAATACATTTTATGTGGTTATTACTTTTTCTTAAAACATTTTGATTCAAATTATGACCACACAAAATGACATCCTAGACCACTAAATTCTTCTTCTAATTTAGTATCACATGTCACATGCACGTGGTATTTCGCATCCATAATACCCTAACTGGGGTATTATCCCATACAAAATTGACACCCTATTCTAATTATACTCTAGTAAAATTATAAATTAGTAAAATGACATTTTTGACCAAGTTGATTAAGCATGTAACATATTTCCAAAGAATTCTAGAAAATTAAACAAATCCACTTAAATAAATTGAACCAAATCAAGAGTTTAAGTAAAAATTCCATGAAAGTTATTGAAAATATTATTGGAAATTCATTGTTCAATTCTACATCATCCCATGACATCATCAATGGGGTGGCATCCATAAGCCATTAGTGGGATAAATATTAGTATTAATCCCTCTCATGCCTCATCAATGCCCATTTTTATAAATATTAATGGGAATATTTATGGCTTATCCCTCTAAAATTGAATCAGTTCATGACACACATCTTTATCTCAATATGGATGGTCATGGTTGATCCTGAAATTTTTTAGAAAGCTATAAATAAGAGGGCTAAGACCACCATTTTTAGGCTTCATTTATACAAACTTACTATGTAGAAATTGTTATAGACAAGCTTCACCTATTGACATCAAATTAACAAATATTGTGATCCTAAGTAATTGCTGCACTAGAAGATGATGGAGGCTCATGTTACTCTTAATTGACAAATATTTGAAGCACCAAATCAAGGTTGAATCATGCTTTTTGACTGCTTGTGAGGGATAATAGCTAGTTGGAAGGTTAGATTGTATTCCTTTATTAATTAGCTCTTTAAACTCATTATCAACACCCCTTGAGGGAGTAGGCTTGATAAGTTAGTTTTTTATGTTTATTTTTGAGATTTCTTGACTAATGCATGATCTAACCTTACCTCATAATCCTACTTTACATTTTGTCATGCCTGATAGGAACATACATCTCACACATCTCTTGATCCTTATAATTTTTCATTCAGACCCTCTTTTGAGGCTATCTTGCACTTATTTTTCTCTCATTTTATGTTTTTATGATGTTTGGAACAATTATTGAATTTGAATTGTGAAATGGTGAAATTGACCTAAACATTAGAAAAAATACCTTGTAGAGTGGCAAAATTGACATGAGAAATAACAAAATCGATCACGTGAATGGTGAAATCAATTTTTAGATTTTATGTATATCTATGTGATCTATAGAGTGACAAAATTGACCTAGATATTCATAATTTCAACCTGTAGAATGATGGGTTTGCCAATTAAATGGTAGGATTGTCTTGGACCAAAAATCTATAGGTAACTATTATATTTATTTTATTTTTTCTCATTTTTATCATTTTGGTATAATTACCCTACACATTATCAAAAATGCCCTTCTAATTAACATCTCCTTGTAATTGGAAAAATTACAAAACAATGTCTTTCTATCTGTACCTTTTAGTGGGATCATCCTAACAAATGGTATAATCACTCTGTGGAATGATGAAAATGCTCTATAGAATGGTGAAATTGACATGTGTCAAAAAATAGAGAGCAAAAATCATAAGTTTCAAACTTATTTGACAATCATACACCCCTATTTTGACTTCTAAAACTCTATTTTTACAAGTGTTAAGACACTCAGTTTTAATTTTACAAACAATCAAAATAAAATTTTACTTCATATCTCATTTTGGTGTTTTAAAATGAACTTAAACTTAGTTAAGTTCTCATCAAAGATTTTTGTTTTTTTATTACTATTGTGTGTTTGTTTCACGAAAAAAGTGTAGTGTGTACGCTCTCCCCCATCCCTTTTAAGGAACTTGCGTGATCCAAAAATGCTTTACTTATTGATTTTTATCATTTTTTCAAAGCATGAAAGGAAAGTTACTAGGGCCCTCCCCAAAATTTAAGCAATTTGGGTGATCCTAAAATAACCTGAAAGGCCTTTTACATTTTTTTACTTTTACATCTTGGCTTGTGGGTGGGAGGTCATAGTCTCCCCATGGGTTCTTTAGGGAAACATTTACCTAGGAATTCATCTCCCAACATCATTTCAACCCCACTCCATGGTAGGGGTATATAAATTGAGGTCAAATTTTTGAGATGCTTGTTTGATCAGTTAAACAAGATTTGATAGTAAGAGACTATCTCAAAATGTAGGTTTAACTGAAACATCACACTACACTGAGTAATTGATGGATGTTATGGTTGTGAAAAGGACATGACCTTTTCAAAAAAAATTGGTTAACATGTATCTAAATGACATGTTATTCCCTAATATTAAAAACACATATGGGTCCATTTATAATGTATAAAAATTAGTATATTTTAGAACAACCCCATTTTCTATGGAGTACTATTGGTGCAGGGCAAGTAGACTAAAGTTATAGGTCATTGTATGATATCTTGAGATAAGAGGGGGCCTAAAAAACCTATTTTTCAATTTTCATATGATTTTATTATATTTACAATTTATTTCCTCTCAAGGAGTATATAAATGTCATCCAAAAGTATGAAACCACGTTGTTAATTTGCTAGGATAAGGCATTCACCTTGGTGTTTTATTATTATTGTTTATTTACATGGTATTTTGAGTCTAAAAAATATTTGTGAACTAAAATGAATAAAAACCCAAACACTTTTTGTACACCTATTTCTTTTGAACAAAGAAGCATTATGTTGGTCAAATCTAAATCACTTTTTCCCTTGTTCAAAATTCAAATCACATCATTGTGTTTGTATTTAAAAAAGATATTTGTTATGTTGCTTATGTGAGTCTAGAACCATTCATCACTTCTCAAATATATAAGTATTTTTTTAATCCAAATTCAAATTCTTATCTTTTTAATTTTTAATCCAAATGTTACTTGCTTTACCTTTTGTGTTTGGTTTGAGTAATTTGGACAAGATTTACCATTTGGATTGAAGTCCATTTTTTACATACTCTTGTCTCATTCTAGTATTCTAATGGACTTATATTATCTTGCATTCACACACCTCTAAGTTCCTAGACCATTCTACCTTATTTCCTTGTGGCATCATTGTGTTGCCCATTTAGTCTTGGATTTATGCTTAGTATTTCATGTGTTATTTTACATCTTGAACTTTTTAACTTGCATTTTATTCTTCTTGATCTAAAAATTATTCTTCTAGATTCTCTATCCACAACTCACCACATTTGTGCCTATAATTTTATGGTATTAACATACTTTCAACTTAGATTTTTGTGTGCTGACTTGCACCCTAAGTTCCAAAGATTATTTTACCCTCTTATAATTGAGATTTTCAACCCACCAAGGTTAAGTAATTTTTTAACCTTTTTATTCTAATTATGTGGCAATACAACATTTCCTTTTATTATAGTCTCATTTTACCTTATCTTTATTTTATTTAAGAGATTAAAACTTATTTTAAATGTTTGTAAAACGCATTTCACATCTTAAAAAATGTAGAAACCCATCTTTAAGAATGATGAATAGGTATACTCATAATGGGGTCTCTTATGGCCCTAATTACAAGGAAGAACATTTTTAATGATGGATAAGAACACTCCATTATGTTTAATGATATCCCAACAATAGTAGGATTTGAATAGGTTTATTATGAACACCAACTTTTAGAAGATAAAGATGAATCAATTTTAAGTTTGAAATAATTAGGAGCAATATTGTTGTCAGATTTCCCAATAGATTAATTAGACACACTTGTTTGAGTAGAGGAGTAACAGAGAAATCAACCTCCCACTTGTGTCACAAAATCCAACATTCCTTGCTCCTGTAAGGGGAAAGAAACACTTATAGAGTCTACTCTAAATGATCAGGATCTTGCTACCAAGATTTAAAAAATTAGTCAATGGTACATAGATCAGCTTGTCATAGACCTAATAACCTCATTAGCTATGACTTCAATTGGCAATACCACTTATAAAGAGAAAGCACATATAATCAACCAAACATAGCATACCCAAGTTGATCTTACATCTATGGTAGATCCTAGAGTTATTCTTGAATAGAATAAAGATTTAAATTGTTTGCCACATGTTTCACCTGAAATGGAGGATACCATTTTTAACCATCAAGAGACTATCACCCCTTAGTAACTATAAGGAATCAAATACTCATCATATGTTGGGGATATTATGAAAAACACTTTAGTAAGTTCATCTTTACCAACATGTACTTTAGTAAATTGATAAATGAAACCCCAAACCCTGTAGTATTCATATAGCACACAATGACAAATTTATGGGATGCCATATCAACCACCCAGGAATCAATGACAAACTTACTCAAATTAAAGAGTAAACCCAAACCAAACTACTAGACATAGGGTTCATATCCCTTCCAAGACCACCCAGGGGCACATTCCACCCCAAAAAAAATATATTCCACTAACCAATGCACTAAACATGTAGGAATGGAATTCAATGAAGGAGATAATTTCAAGGCTTGAGATGGGAAACTGAATTAAGAAGTATAATTTTGATGAGATATGCCCATATCTATTCAACTTAATCATTCTCCAAGTCCCCTTTCCACCTCATTTCAAGGCTTAAAAATTTAATAAATACAAAGGGAAGGGTGACCCTAAAGAGTATATCCAAGTGTTTTTTTACTTTTCTAATAATTAGTCTATATTAGTGTATATCTAGTTCAATTATTTCCACATAGTTTAGCTAAATATGCTCTAGATTGGCTCGTTGAATTGCCTAAGGGATCAATGACATACTTGAATGATTTATCAGAGAAGTTTTTTAATCATTTCTCTTACAACATTGAGCACAAGTTAATAGTGGTTGACTTATGAAATGTTAAAAAAGGGAATGGGGAAAGATTCACAACATAATTATAGTGATGGAGAGAATTAGTTGGATGCTTTCAACATAACTTGCTAGATAAATAGTTGGCTGATTATTTTCACAAAACCTACACCTTGAGGTGGCTCAAAAGTTGGACTCATTTATGTTAACATATTTGATGATATAATTAACAAAGGTGTGTGAATTGAGAAGTTACTTATTGCTAGGTACCTTGTAAATATTTATCCATAGGGTCAAACATCTAATCAAACCCAACCACCTGTTTAGACTACTACTGTAGAGAAACCACAAGTTTTTAAAAAGAACAAAAACAAGGTGGGAATGGAGTAACAAAATATAATCACATGCAAATGGTGAAGGATCCACCAGCTCCAAATGTATAAAATTCCAACCTAATAAATCAAACACTTTGAAATGAGCTCCTCCATGAAGGGTATTTAATAAGTATAGAGTATTCAACAAAGTGTGAGAGCCTATTGAGGTAGTGTTCTAGAAGCTCGTAGTGGCTAATTTGATTATGTGGCCTATACCAAAACCTTTCCTAGAAGATCAACCAAAACCTGATTAGTATATAGAAGATGAGTTTTGTAATTTCTATCATTTTATCATCTATGGCATTTACCAATGTGTGCAACTAATACATTTTATTGAGTACTTGATCAAAAGTGGTAAAATTGAACTAAAGCAAATAATGCAAAACACAAATTAGGACATGGGAATCTATAAATATCCATTTTTAAAACATAATAAAGTACATCAAAGTAATAATTAGGGCTAAGGTTAGGGCCAACACCAATAGAATCAAGACCATAAGCCTAATCAACATAATCATAATTAGGATCATAATGCCCAAACTAAAAACATGGGTTACAACAATATGCCTTATGATTATAATAAAATTATGGGATGTGTTTTTAAAAATCATGTTTCCACCATCACTATTAGAAACTATGAACCATCTAATGCTTCTCAAACTAATGGACTCGCTATTATAGGGTTAACACCCTCTTCCTCGAGTAATGTCATACCAAGTTCAAGCAATTCAATTATTCCTTAATTTCCATGGATTAATATATGTAGACTTTCATCCTCTTATTCAAATTGTAATGACTCCATGATAACTCAAAATTTTTCAATCACAACTAGATGCTCATGAGTTACAATCCAAGGCCCTTTATCTTTTTCTTCTAATTATAATGGCTCCTTATTGACTCTAGATTGTGCAATCATAACTAGATGCTCATGAGTCACTCTCTAAAGCCATTTACCTTATTCTAATTCTAGACCACATATGAACACAGTGCCTTCTAATCCAAAACTAAACACTATACTAACCAAGGCTAAACTCTCTCGTTCTTCTATTGAGAAGACATAGAATTTAGGACCAAGTAAAACCCATCCACAAATTTGTATCCTATAAATTTTGCATATGGAAAAAGTCTATATAACTATATTGAATGACTTCCTTTAATGGTCCACTATTCCCAAGGATATCAACCTAAACTAGTTTCAGATGCTTGTGGGACATTTATCTCTGAGATAAAAAATTAAATTTGATTAGAGAGATATGTCTTCCCTTGATCCAAACCACAATAACCCCTTCTACATTGAGGTCATTGTAGAAAATCATAAAAATCAAGTGGGTCCTTATAGATAATGGTTTAGGGCTAAACATAGTGTTTCTCAAGTTGATATAGTGATTAGGTTATACTCCCAAGGACATCCATCCTAATTCAATCATAATCAAGTCTTATGACAATGCCAAAACGGAATCTTATGGAACCTTTTATTTGACAATCATTATTGGGTCTATTCCCCATGATACACTATGCCATGTCATGGAAAGTGAATTTACATATAACATACTTCTTGGTCATCCTTGAATCCATTAAGTATGGTCTATCCCATCTACCTTGCACCAATGGCTTAAATTCCCCCATATTGGAGTTGAGGTTACCATTCATGCTGATTTCTAGCCCTACCAATATTGTAAACACCTAAAGGTTGAATTCTTGAATAATAAATATTTTGTTGGTTTTGAATTCATGGTGAAGAAGAACAAAGACATAGTTTCAAAACCACCCAAGTCTAATTATATCGACCCAAGTGATCTTGCTTTCACTTTGACTGATCTATTCCAAACAAAATTTGAAAAATAGATCATTATTGAGATGCAGGCATTTCCACATACCATATTAAAGATTCCTTCCATATTGAAAATTTACCAAAGTCTTCTAAGTCTTATGAAAAACCTAAACCTTCTAAAGCTACTTATAGGCCCAACATGATTTGGCAAAAGAAGAAAAACATGCAAAAAACACTAATGGTATTTTTACCAACAACTTCACCAAATCAGAATAAGGAAGTCTTTATGTAAGGAGATTGCTTATATTCTAATGACCTTGATAATTATTTTTAGAATCCCAAGTACCCTATCCCTAATTAGATTATAGATCACTTAGATTACATAATAAAATTCCTAGGATCATGAGAACAAGGAATCTTAGAACCATTATCAGCAGGTAAATCTACTATGAGTCAAAGTATCAAATTTATACTTCTTAGGGGTGACCTCATGTATTTAGATAGTAATTCCTTTGAAAAAACTGATAACAAGATGCCTGATAGTGATTCAACATACCATTATATTAATTATGATGAGCTAGATGACACATATATATTTGACTGTAATTACATTATGACCATTATAACCTATTATCCAATTAACCTTTGTTATCCTGACCTCATAGATTAGGACCAAATTTTTTTTATCATACCCTTGGATGCCTTTAATAATGAATATTCTATTAGCGATTACATGGGCCTTAGAGATGGATTTCCAATTGGTGATCATAAGCAAAGATTTGAATTCTACTTAGATTCTACTTCCTACTTTGGAGAGTAGGAAAATTTTATTGGTCACACAAAAGATAAAACATCAATATGTAGGTGAAAACCTCTTTGAGGCACTTGTTGGTCAGGGGAAAATTAAAGAAAAATATAATCCCTTGAGTGAAAACCTATTTCAAGCACTCTTAGATGGGGAAGTTTTCTCATCTCCAAAGTGTAAGGTCCACCAAATCCTAGCTCTACAACTAGTTCCAGTATCACTACTGAACATGATAAAGTATTTAAGAACCTTTCTATAGAATTTCTAGAGGTATTTGTAAATTGGCCATTACCTCAACCAATAAACTTAGATTCATCTCACTATCTTGAGCTTTGGGATGAACAATCAAAAGCTAAAGTAAAGGAAGAGAATCATGATTAGACACTTCCCATTATCTTAGAGGATGGTTATAAAATACTCATAGAGAACACCATTGAAGTGAACCTGAGAACTTATGATGATCCCAAAATTATCTATCAAAGATCATCCTTCATTGACAAATAAAATGACTATATTTTCACCATTATAAGGGATTTCATTGACATTTTTGTATGGGTTTATTCAGACAGTTAAGCTTGGACCCTACTTTTGTCATGCATCACCTTGTGGTGCATCCAAATGCTAAACCACTCACGAATAATTAAGAAATATACATCCACACATTGTTATTTTATTAAAAATAGATCTATAAAAACTATTAGGAGTTGGATTCATCTAATCATTAGACTGTTTTGAATGGATATCAAACTTATTTCCAGTCATCAAGATGCCATAGGGTATTCACTTATGTACTAATTTTAGAGACAATAATAAAAAATTCCTTAAATATGATTTCCCTCTACCCAACATCAACATGATTATCAATTCAAATATTGGTTATGAGATGTTTTACCCCATGTACAACTTGTTAGGATATAAATAGATTAATATAACCTTAGAGGACCAACACAAAACTATGTTCACCACACCATGGGGAACATTATGTTATTAAGTCATATATTTTGGCTTGAAGAACACTGGAACCACCTATCATTGTGTTATGAATGTCATATTCCATAAAATTATGCATAATATTATTGAGGACTATGTTGATGATATTATATTAAAATCAAGGACACATTATAGATATTTGATATTCTATGAAGAATCTTTGAGAGACTTTGTGAATACAAGGTTCGTCTAAATCCTATGAAGTGTGTATTTGGCATCACTTTAGTAAAATTTCTAGGATTTATTGTATCAAAAAAATGGATCTAAGTAAGTGTGTTTCTTGCTAGAAAGATGGTAATTTGATACACACTCCTTCCTTTCAATAACAACTAATCATAACACCATGGTCATTCTCTATATGGGGTCTTGATCTCATCTAGAAAATAAACCCAACCTCTTCTAATGGCCACAAACATAGTTTAACTACTACTAAGTATTTTAATAAGTGGATTGAGGCCATTCCTCTCACTTACATCACTAGGAAGTAGATTACCAAATTTATCCATTACTATATCATCTGTCAATATGGTATCCTAGCCTATATTATATCTGATAATGGTGGATCATTTGTAAAAAGAGATGTTAAATCTCTTTGTACCATGTTCAAGATAAAACATAATAAATTCACACCATATAACCTAGAAGGAAATGGTTAATTTGAGCTATATAACAAAACTATTATTGAAATCTTAAAGAAGCTTTTCAATGATGATGGTCGTAATTGGCACTTAAAAAAATTTCCTACCCTCTGGGTTTATCACACTAGTCATTTCACCTCTATAAGATCCACTATGTATTCCTTGGTTTATGGCATAGAGGTTATTATCCTAGTCAAGGTCAAGACACCTTTATGGGTTTCTTTGGAGAATATTTTGGATGATAAATATTATAGATTTTTGAGGTTGTAAGAGTTAGAATTCCTTGATGGTAAGCATTTGGCTGCCCTAGATAACTTAATAGAATATCAAAATAGATTGAATCATATATATAATAAGAACATTCTCCCTTAGGAGTTTTAAATTGGTGACTCAGTCTTGAAAGAGAACCTAAAGAACATAAATGATAAATGTAAAAAGAAGGGTATGTTCCAACCCTATTGGTTGGGCCTATACATGGTTATGGTAAAGTATGGATCAGGGGCATATAGATTGGATACTCCAAATGGAGAATAAATCTCAAAACCCATGAATATTGTGCACCTCAATCAATTCTAATCTTGACATTTTTTTATGAACAATTTTCTACAAGGGCCCTTACTTGGGGGCAACTTATGCTAAAGTCATTTATTCCACCATTATACTCTAGACTGTTGTAACATTTTGTAGAATTTCATGCTGGACCATTGTAACCATAGACCATTATCCTTTGTTTTATTCCCCTCTAGACCATTTTAAATACAATACCATGGGATATTATACCATTTAAACCATCATAACCTTGAACTATTGTCACTTGGATCATTTTTATTCCACTAAACCAATTTTATTTTTGTTAGTTTGTGGAGCTAAAAGCTTCACTGATGCAAGCAGGGAAGGAGGTTGCGGAGTGTCATAGACACCGGCGTTGGTCAAGCCAACCGACATCGATAGGATAAGGCAGGAGAGCAATCGACGTCGGTCAGAAGTTGGCTAGCATCGGTACCCCCCAAGCAGACAGGGACCGATGTCAGTCACCTGTGTGGTTCAGACTGAGTGTTTTACGAGCAGTTAGCTAACGAACCAAGTGTTTGCATGTCAAGAGCCAAATTTGGACTAGAAGTTGTGGATCTAATTATTGTAATTAGGTGCCTAATTATTGTTTGCATGAGATATATTTAAGAGACTCATTGGTTGTATTGTAAACTTGTGCTAGAGAGTAAGAGAGCAATAATATAAGCTCCTTCTATGTGTGAGGTGAGCAATGGTGTGTTCCTCCTAGTGCCACAGTACCAAGTGTGGTGCTAGATTGGATAATCAGCAGGGTTCTTCATGTATGTGTGATCTTGGTCATCAGGTGAGCATGGCTACGATAGGAGATCTACATGGTAAGTAAGATCATTGATTTGTAGGTGTATGTGTGTGCAAGGTCAAGGTTCACAGGTGTGCAGAACCAGATTGATTTGCAGGTCTGCAAGATCAGATAGGATAGCAACACAACAGGGAGTAGAATCAGGTGGGATCTACTTGGAGTACATTGAGTACTTATGGAGTACGTGGAGCACTTATGGAGTGCATGGAGCATAGGTGTAAGGTGAACACCAACTCTGTGTTGAGTTGGGTGTTGGGACATAAGGGAGAGAGCTTTGAGGGAAGATTTACTATTTATTCCCTAGAGGTGTGGGAGCCCTAGAGGTGTGTAAGGAAGAAGAACTGTGGTAGCCTTCTTTATTGTATTTCCTTTTGAAAGAGTTTTAATACAAGTTGTGTATTGTATCTCATATCATGTATTATTTTTGGATTCTAGTTACTTGTGTATTCTGGTTAATTTCTGCATGTTAAGTTGCTTGGTAATCAATTGTGTGCTTCTGGTTATTTATCCCAACACGTGGTATCAGAGCTAAGGTTGTAGGGAGCAGGTTTTGTGTTTGGTTACAGGTCACTCTCAGGGGTTTTTGATTGAGTGGGAGTAGAGAAATGGTAGATGAAAGTAAGCTAAGAATGGAGGAGTTGAAAAGCACAGATGATCACTTACGGTCCTATGGAAAGAAAGAGCAGGTAAAAGAAGATTGTTGGTTGGTAGCAGATCAACATGAAGGAACTGAAGATGTAGATGTTGCAGGTGTTGTTACACAGGATGCTTTGGGAGGTTTCTTGGATAAATTTGAATCTTGGATAATAGATTCTATTGCCTCTTTCCATGCAGCCCTAGGGAGAGGAGCTGGTGAGTCTTGCCAAAGAATTGGCAAAGGGGAAGTGAAGCTGAAATTGTAGGTGGTCAACACATGGGTGTTGAAGTAGGTCATGCAGGTCCCAGGTTTGGAGATGTGGCTAATTTCTTCAAAAAATTTGGGTGATGAGAGATGCACAAGAACTCTCACAGTGGATGCACTTGAATTAGCTGGTGGTAAGAAAACAAGTACTCTTTATCTACTTGTTTATATTACTGATTCTTCTTTTGTTGCAGAGACGTGGCTTCGTAGGCTTGGTCACATGAGCAGGAAGGAGATGCATGTTCTTAAGTAGAAGACTAATATATTTGACAGGCTTAAGAACTATAAAGCCTTGGTGTTCTTGGAGGAGATGGCAGATAGAGACCAGTGGATAGGGCTTGATACTTCTGAGCAGGGCAGTTTGGACATGGGATTTGATTCAAAAGAGCTCACGGGTAAAAAGTCATCACTCACAGGAAAACATAGGTACCAACATTGGTAGGAAAACTGATGTTGATAGTAGGTAAGACCGACATCAGTCAGGAGGACCGACGTCGACAACAGGAGGACACCGACGTCAGCAGGGTTGGTAGTCAGGACAGGCGTAAGAATCGACGTCGATCAGATGCAGACTGTGTGGTGACTGAGGTCGGTCACTATAATAGATTTTGGGTGGATAACAAGCTATCAAGGAGTCTCAAATGCCCATATTGAGGACTGAAGGTGGTAAGTAAGCCTCAAATTCATTGTTCCTCTTCTTTATACTAGTTATTGATTGCAGAGCAGGAAGGATCCAGGAAATAGTGGGAGCATGGCATGGAGAGATTGCAGAACCAAGTAAGAGATTTGGTAGGGTTGCCAGCAGGTATGAAATCATAGAGATGAATGGATACCTTAGTTGAAGAATAGAGAGAATGGACACATGAGATGGAAGGCCAGGTCATATGGTCTTCAGGAAGCTACAGGACAGTGGTATAGGTTTTGACAGGTGGATGACAAAGCATGGCTTTAGTCAATGTCAGGGTAACTATTGTGGTTTCTCTTACCAGGTGGATGATGAGTCATGACATCATTCTGTTACTATATGTGGATGGTATGTTTGCTAGCAGGTTTGTACATATAGGGTTTTGCTGAGCTAAAGGTAAGATTAGTTCAGTGGTTTGCTATGAAGAATTTGGAGCAGCAAAATTCTTTGGCATGGGAGACATGGGAGATCACAGGTTGATTTTGTCTCCAGTGGGAGCTAATGCAAATCAGGTGTTGGTGAGGTTCATTACGTAGGATGCAGAGCCAGAGCACACTAAGGGCGGGACAGTTCAGTGTCTAAAATCACATGCGGTCTAGTATAGACCTGAGTTTTCCCAAGTAGTGGGAGCTATCAGAGAGTTAGGAGCTAATTCAGAGAAGTGAGTTCTCAGGGATTTGAGAGGGACCAGTAGTAAGGATTCATGCTATGGAGGGTCAGGACTTCACTACATGGGTTTGTAGGTTTGGATGTGGCAGGTTACTCGGATGACAGGAGGTGCACCACAGGTTGTGTGGTGGGTTGTCTTCAGGATTGAGCTTGAAGAGGGATACAAGCCAAGAAACAGATTAGATGGGGTATAGGTACAGGTATAGTGTAGCTATTTATCTCCAAGTGGGAGATTATTAGGTTGTGGAGCTAAAAGCTTCACTGATGCAAGCAGGGAAGGAGGTTGCAAAGGGTTGCGGAGTGTCACAGACATCGACGTCGGTCAGGCCAACTGACATCGACAGGATAAGGTAGGAGAACAACCAACATCAGTCAGAAGTCGGCCAGTATCGGCACCCCCTAGGCAGACAGGGACCGACGTCGGTCACCTGTGTGGTTCAAACTGAGTGTTTTACAGGCAGTTAGCTAATGAACCAAGTGTTTGCATGTCAAGAGCCAAATTTAGACTAGAAGCTGCGGATCTAATTATTGTAATTAGGTGTCTAATTATTGTTTGCATGAGATCTATTTAAAAAAATCAATAGTTGTATTGTAAACTTGTGCTAGAGAGTAAGAGAGCAATAATATAAGCTCTTTCTATGTGTGAGGTGAGCAATGGTGTGTTCCTCCTAGTGCCACAATACCAAGTGTGGGTGCTAGATTGGAAAATCAATAGGGTTCTTCATGTATGTATGATCTTGGTCATTAGGTGAGCATGGCTACGATAGGAGATATACATGGTAAGTAAGATCATTGATTTGTAGGTGTATGTGTGTGCAAGGTCAAGGTTCACAGGTGTGTAGAACCAAATTGATTTGCAAGTGTGCAAGATTAGATAGGACAGCAACACAACAGGGAGCAGAATCAGGTGGGATCTACTTGGAGTACGTTGAGTACTTGTGGAGTGCGTGGAGCACTTGTGGAGTGCGTGGAGAATAGGTGTAAGGTGAACACCAACTCTATGTTGAGTTGGGTGTTGGGACCTAAGGGAGAGAGCTTTGAGGGAAGATTTACTGTTTATGCCGTGGAGGTGTGGGAGCCCTAGAGGTGTGTAAGGAAGAAGAGCTGTGGCAGCCTTCTTTGTTGTATTTCCTTCTGAAAGAGTTTTAATACAAGTTGTGTATTGTCTCTCATATCATGTGTTATTTCTATATTCTAGTTACTTGTGTATTTTGGTTAATTTCCGCATGTTAAGTTGCTTGGTAATCAATTGTGTGCTTTCGGTTATTTATCCCAACAATTTTTTATGGACATTGTAACTTGGACCATTATACCCAATGACCAATTATGATCCTAATTATGATTCAAATAATTTTGGACACATTTAATGCCCATTCTACAAAGTAACTTAGCTATATCATTATTTATAGCCTCTTTCAAGCAAGTGTATAAGGATATGTCAACACATGGTTTTTGCCTATTGAATGGTTCCTTGGGTTTCTTTGATATTGCATACTATTCTATTTTTTCTACTGTTGGGTAGACATTATTACCTTGATAGGATCACAATGTAATTGCAACATATTTTAGTTATTATTGGATCTCCTACCCTTGGACGTGTATCTTCTTAGTTAGTGAGTTCCCTGTACCATTATTTATATTCATAATCTTTGTTGTAGCCAATTTAGCTATTGTTTGAACTCTTACTTGTGGAAGTGCATCTCCTTCTTTAAGTAATTTTATATACCCTTTGTTCATATTATGTTTTTATTATTTATCCCAAAAACATAAAAACATTAGAAACTATTATGGTAAAAGACTAAAAACATTACATTTTACCTTTATTTATTTTGATCTTGAGTGCTTTCATTGTCTTGCGAGCACCTAGAGCCATGCTCTCACCATTTTGCGAGTGACATTTATGTACATTGTTCATTTGATCAATATCCATTATTACACTCTTGAATTCTCTTATGCTCTCACTGTTTTGTGAGATTTTTCTATTTCTCAACCTTAGATGTAGTAGACACTCTAAATTTCCAATTTAATTTATTTGTGCATACTCATCTCTTATCTTTTTAGTGTGGTTTCAACCTAAACCATACTCTCTTTTTCATGCACTCACCATTTTATGAGACCATTCCCATATTCCTCTACATGTTAGTCATCTATTTATTATCATATTTTTTTCTATCCCATATCTTTGGAAAACTACATTGGGCTTGAATTTTATGTTGGATTTTATGTCCATAAAACTATGTAGGCAGCGTCTACTTGCCTTGTGCACCTGGATTCAACTGGGATACCCCTTCCTTTTATTCTCTTCCCCTATTTTTTTTGTTTGTTTCATTACCTTGTATAACCTAAGGGAAATTTATGTTTATTGTGTAATTTTTTCCCTATCATCTAGGGGAAACTTTGTGTCTATTGTTCTTGTCTCATTGTTCTAGTTTCATTGTCACTTATCTTAGGGGCCACCTTGTCATAAAGTGTAACACCTCTATTACATGTACAAGAACACTTTATTTTCTATCTACACTAACATTGTGATTAATAATTATTTATGTGTGTTTATTTGAGCTTTATTATTATTTTGTGGTGCTTAGTTACCTCTTCATTTAATTTTGTTGGCTTTTTATTATTCGTTCATAAGTCTCTATTCATGTTTTGTTATGTATTTATTTTGTTTATTTGTGTTTTATTATGTATTTATTATTGTGTGATTAATTCATTATTTTATTTATTATTTTTTTTATTATCCATTTATTTTTTATTAGTCCTTTGTTATTTATTTCTTGGTGTTTTATTGTGCTTTTTATTTCTCTTTATTGTTGTTTTGTTATGTCTTTCTTTACTTTCTTGGTGTTTTGTTGTGCCTTTCTTCATTTTTTGTCTCATTATATTGTTTTCTATTGTGATTGAATACATTATGTAAACATTTTGAGTCTAGCCTTCACTTGGGCTTGACTTATTTATATTTGTATTTAATTTTTTTTTGTTATTAGTTATTTTTCAAAGTACACATTGTTAATACACATGGATCTTGATTATTCATATCTTGATTCTAGGTTATTTATCAATTTGTTCTTATTTTATTGTTGTTAAGTTTATGTTTTAAATACATTTTTGTTCCTACTTAAGTCTTGATCATTCATATATTGATTTTAAGTTAGGTTACATTTTTGTATTTTATTTTTCTTTTATTTCTTTTTGTGTTTAAATATAAGTAGTTGTAACTTTGATTTTGATAATTTTTATCATTCTACTTAGTTATAAGTATTCACATTTAAATTGATCAATTGCAAAAAGAAATACAATGTTATTATCAATTATTCATAATTATGATGTATATTATTAATTTGATAAAGTAAACACAAAGTGATCCAAAGTCCAATGGTCAATGCAGTGCCAAAGATCATCTCTGAACACATCATCCTATAATACCTAAACAAGATCTATCCTAAGTGAACATTGAAAACAAGTAAGACTCTATGTAGGATGTGCATCTCCTGTCAAACACTTTGAGTCTAGATGACTATTTATATGATTTATTTGGGATGTGAATCTCATAAATTATCCTCTAGTATCTCATCATAAATGAAATAAAACCATAAATACATCAACATCCATATGATAACTAAGGAAGTGCATCTCCTGAAACTAGCATATATCATCATATCATAACAAGAACAATATAAATGTAAACATCATGTGACAATGAAAGAATATTAAGAGTCCATGTATAAGTATCAATAAGTCAAAAATGACTATCATATATATGTCTCAAAATAATGTTTTATATATAACATTATACATTGTGAGAATATCTATACATCTCATAATACAAAAAGAAGAGATACAAAATCAGCTATGATCATGGACATCCCTAGGGGGACTCTGCTGGAAGCTCTATCTCATCCCTAAAGTTGGACATGATGGTGGACATGGTGGTGGAGGCCCCATAACTACTTGTTGTTTTTCTAGTGACACAAACAACCACTTTGACTCATTAGCATGTCTAGACTTGGAGGTCTAACTAGGACACTATGATCTCATGTACTTCTTATAGGATGCCACCATCCTCTCTATAGGAACTATCACCTCATATGCTTTCCTTTAGTAGGCTATCTCATCCGTGGCATATATTAAATCATACATAGCACACAAGGCATCATCCTTGGCCATAATCATGTTGGAAAAGGCCATAGTTACTCTTGAACCACTATCTATGCCAACTCAATAAGCCTCATCCCTCTCCTCTATCAGCCTCTCTATTTGGGAGGCCAATCTCTCCCTCTCCACTTGATCAAAATCTTGCTTACCAACCAATATTAGTAGATCCATGTCTCATGTATTCAACTAAATCTAAATCCCTATCAACTGCACTATCTTCCCTCTTAGATTGGTAATATCTACATCTCTAGTTATAATAAGACCCTACAACCTAGTAGTCTCTCCTTAGGCTATATCTAATTGTACTTATAACCTATATCCATAATACTCAACCTAAAATATTTGAAATGTGTGCAGTGATCTATTTGAATCCTATCAATGAGTGTTTAGTCATCTGTAGACCTCCTTATGCCAGAGGGTCAACTATATTAGAGGACCCTAACTCTCTTTTACCTATCCTTTTACATATTCCCTAGGTACCGACCTCTCCTATGTTTATCTTGTGGTCCTGATATCCACTTGGGGCATCCCCCATATCAATATCCTATCCATGTAGGTCAATCATATGTATATTGATCAATGGGTTCTATTACACATGAGTATGGACTACCTATAATAAAATGGCATGAAGAATAGTTGGCTATGTTGATGTTTGTGCCTATCCCTATCTTAGTGTCAAACCTTAATTTATCCTCAACTTAACCCACCTCTAACATAAAACTAGTTGTTATGGTAGCTTTCTCATCAATTAGATCAATCTAACCCTAGCCTACCATGATATATATTCATCCATAACCCCTACATATGTAACTCTCTCAACATAATCACATAACACACAGATAACCCTACCATAGTCTGTGACTACCTCATAACTAGGAACTAGTGGTCCCCACTCCCTAATCTCCCTTTTCACAAGTGTAAAGTAATATAGACCTTTAGGGATACCTTGTTGCATACCAAACTACCATTGGAATTAATCTATCTTTTACTGCTCTACCACGTAATCATGGTGACGTATAATATAACAAGGGGTCATCATAGAAACAATCATGAATAAATCTGACCCAAGACCAATATGTTGCTATATAGGGGTACCATAGGAAGTCCCCATCCTCCATATCATCTATGGATCCTTGATAATAAGGTAAATCCCCTAAATGACCTTGTAACCCTAGACATATCATATACCATCCCTAAGCCACTAGATCCTCAAGTCCCTTATGGTATCTAGGTCCCACTGGCTACTCAATGACAATGTGATCCTAGGCCTAAACCTAAAGAATTGTGTTCTGGCCTATGATATGATCATGATGATAATCTATGATATGCAAATCTCTAATAGCTAACCCAAGATGATCACCCCCCCAAAAAAAATGTGTTAGGTGATCAGACATCTCCTAAATAACCCATATAAGACTAAGGGGAAGAACCATCTACTCTTTTTATGCAACATAAGGCTACTAAAAAGAGCCATCAATATCACAACCTTGAGGGAAATTTTCCCTTATCCCACTCTTACTACATTAGCTAGAGGCCAAGCTAAATGATCTAGTGTGTCAATGCCAATACTACCATCAACCACCCCTAGGTATGTGATCACACCCAACAAGTCATCTAGAATATCTTATTATCCCACTGATATCAAGTTAATCCTAAGGCCTCAAATTCATACTTATAATATGTGGTATACATCCTCTAATGTCATCATGACCTCCCTAGTTGGAAAATGAAAGGTCAAGGTCTTCAAGTGTCATGTCTTTGCCAATGTTGATAGGTAAACCTTATCTACTTGAATCATTGAATCATGTTAGGTGGTATAGCTCCATAGCCTTTAAAGCACCCATGAGCTTATCGAACCTAGATCCCCTATTGCTAGAGAACTCATGATCATCACTCCCATGATGTAATAATGTTGAATCACTCTTACCAGTCACACACAGTAAACTAAATCAATTATTTTTCTTTTCACTAATTAAATCTACCTATATTCTTATAATTTCAGGGCCTAGACTAATCATCTATTAGATGCATCCTCTCTTCTTCTAATTTTGGGCCTAGATTAATCTCTTATAGACCCCATCCTTCCTTCTTCTAGCTATTTCATCATTCTAAAAGGTGATTTCACCTCTGAAAATAGTGATTCTACCACTTAATAGGGTGTGAATGCACTAAACTATAGGTTTTTCCTGCCAAAGTATGGGGTTATCCTGTCACTATTTGCTAATTCACCATTTACTTGGAGATTTTTGCCCAAAATTATGAATTCTTTGATGAAGTGGTGAATTCATCATTTAGACTCATGATCCCACAAAAATGTCAATAAATTGGTTGATCTCATGGTGATCCTTCCATTTTTATGGGTGAACTCATCGATTACCAAATTGAGCAATCGGTGGGATAGTTGAACATCCTACTTCCTATATATAATAAATGCCATAAATGAAATAATTAAATACCAAAAATGTACCTACTGATGGTTTGATCCTTGATGGTCTCTAATACTCTCTCATGCACTCTCCTAGGTGATGGTGGTGAGGCATATTAGACATCTTTCATATCTCTCTCATGTGCAAATCTAAGATCTCTAATTTACTATAGATAAGATTGCAAATGAACTATTTTGACCCCCCTTAGGGTCAAAATATAGTTTATTTTTTAAATTTTTCACTATTTGGACCTATAATTGAATGATTTTATCTCTCTTAGACTATTAATTTATCCCCATTTATCCATTTTTCCTCATGATTTCTTCTAATTACTCTATTTTTAACATTTTTTTTGAAATTAATGTGATTATTATTTTCTCTGATCGAGGGCCAATCCGTCAAAAATTTCAAATTTGTCATCTTCCCCTCGAGGGGGCATCATGGGCCACCTATAAAATGTTTGGGGCATTTTCATAACCCTATTTCTCTATAACTCATGTAAAAATTAATGAAAAATGGGAATGAAATTTATTTCTTATGATTATAGTGACCCTTTCATTCCTTGAAAATATATAGCTTTGAATGAATGTCTCACTTTACCTTCTCAAATAGGTGAGAAATATATACATCCAATTCCTATCACTATTGTGCTAAAATTTTCAATCTAAATGATATTATGTGATAATGCATAATCTGGACCAAAATCATTAAAACACTTTAAATCATTAAAACTTGTCACGTATAGGTGTTGATTTGTGTTAATGTATCCCTAAATGGGGAAATACATTTTATGTGATCATTATCTTTTCTTAAATTTTTTTTATTCAAATAATTACCATGTAAAATGATATCCTAAACAACTAAGTTCTTCTAATTTGGTAGCACACGTCACATGCATGTGTTATTTAACATCCATAATACCTTAACTAGGGTATTATCCTATACATAACTGACACCTTCTTCTAATTATACTCTAGTCAAATTAAAACTTAGTAAAATTATATTTATGACCATGTTGATTAAGCATGTAATATATCTCCAAATAAGTACAAAAAATTAAGCGAAGGCACTTAAGCAAATTAAACCAAATCAAGAGCTTAAGTAAAAATTTCATGAAAGTTGTTGAAAATATAATTACTAGAAATTCATTGTTCAATTCTACATCATCCCATGAAATCATAAATGAGGTGGCATCTATAAGCCATTAATGAGATAAATATTATAATTAAGCCATCCCATGCCTCAATAATGTCCCATTTTTCCAAATATTAATGGGAATCTTTATGTTTTGTCCCTCTAAAATTGAATCAGTTCATGGCTACACATATTGATCTCAAGATGGATGGTCATGGCTGAGCTTGAACATTTTTAGAAAGATATAAAGAAGAGAGCCAAGACCATGATTTTTAGGCTTTAATTATAAAAACTTATCATATAGAAATTGTTATAGACAAGCTTCACCTATTCACATCTAATTGACAAATCTTGTGAGCCTAAGCCTATGGTGCACTAAGAGATGATGGAGGATCATGTTACTATTCATTAATAATGACTTAGAGTACCAAATATGGGGGAAAGTATGCTTCTTGACTTCTTGTTAGAGAGAATAGCCACTTCAAAGGTATTATTGCATTCATTTCTTAATGATCTATTTGAAGTCATTAGCAATGCCCCTCGAGGGAGTATGATTGATAAGTTGGGTTTTTATGCTTATTTTAGAAATTTATTGACCAATGCATGATTTAACCTTACATTGTAATCCTAATATACAAATAGAAAGTAAAATTATTGATTGATATTGTAATAAAATAGAATTAATAGTACATATCTAGTTTACTATATATATGCAGATCTAGGATAAAATAGGATGAAAGTGGACTAGATCAAGATCCTAGAACAATCATCAAATTCTATTTTTTTGCATTATATGGCCTTAGATTCTTTTGTCAGATTAAAATATTTGCATCAACACTAGTGTTTGAGTTGTATGTAAGTGTCCAATACAAAATAGTAATTCAATCTAGATGTGATCACCTAACTATTAAATGTTAAGTAATATATGTATATGAAATGTATACACAGAAGAGATCTCAATGATCATTGAATAATAGAAGATATAAATATAGGTGGGAAAACCTCTAATAGAGGTAAAACCCATAGTTGATATTCATCAATTTGAGAAACTAGAACCCAATACAATTCCTTCTCTTCTCACTTCCTCTCTGTCAAATATTCATAGAACTCTTTGAATAATATTTACCACACATAAATATTAACATGTTTTTGTTAATGTTTATCACACAATGTAATTTTCAAGAGTAAGTGAGAATTACCAAAGGTAAAATATATTTATATAATGGGGTGTGGAGGTGGACCTTTGTAACCAATATGTATAACCTCTCCCTAAGGAACCCAATAGTAAAATATATTTAATTTATTTACACGATATTATCTCATGTTAATGAATTAAATATATTTATTTCATTTATTAATCATTGTAATAATTTTAAGGGTCAGTAACATCACTAAGCATTATTTGTTCCAAAACTCCCCCTTAATGTTAAGTGGGGATATATGTTATATTCACCTTAATAAATGAGTTAACTATGTAAAAAATGAAAGATTTAAATACATTCATCATGTTAATATCACCTTTTGAGACAAAAAGAATTGTAATCCATGAAGTACTAAAAGTAAGTTTAGGCTAGCATGATTATGAGACTACATTTCATAGTTTTTCATGAATGATTAACTAAGCATACTTAGAGCCTTTGGTAACATAAATACCTCCATTATAATCCATGATTATAAGTATTGGGTATAAATGTAAAAAATATACATGAAGATTAGTAAAATCACATAATGTGATATATTACAATGATTTATAAAGAGAAGTATAAGGAAGAAGAAAGAAACACATGACTATTGAAAAGTGATAATTTTATGCAAACTCCCCCTTAATGGCAACCCTAATAGGCCCAAAATTACATGAAAATGATAAAAAATAGTATCACTAAGTGGTTTTGTGAAGATATTTTCCACTTGTTCATCTATAGGATAAACCTATAGATCAATATCACCATTGAGGACTTTTCCATAGATAAAATATACATGAACTTCAATGTGGTTAATTTATTGGTGTTGCACTGCATTTTTCACTAGAGTTATACAATTTTGGTTATAACAATGAAGGGTGTTACTATGACAAACACCCAAATGAAGTCCTCCTAACAAACTTTATAGTTGCATGGTTTATTTAACAACTTTCATAACACTTTTGTACTCTGATTTATTAGAAGAGATAGAAACATTGGATTGATTTTTGATACTCCAAGTGATAACACCTACACCAAAATTAAACACATACCTATAAGTATTTTTTAGATCTATAATATCACCAACATGGTCAACATCATAATAACCTTATAATTTAGAATTATCAATGGATAAATAAGATAAGACACAATTTTTAGTTCCCTTGATATAATGAAGTAAATATTTAGCTAATTTCCAATGATCTAAATATGGATCTTACATGAATTTGAAAGTGACACCTACAACAAATAAAATATATAACATAGTAACGGCTACATAATCAAACTACTAACAATCTACCTATAAAGTGTGGGGTTAACTTTGTCACATGTAGGTTTTGGATCAAGATTAACACCAATTTCAATAGGAGTAGAGTTATGATTACAATAAAGCATATTAAACTTAACAATAAAATTATGTTCATACTAAGATTCTGATACTACAATTAATTTTTTATCTTGACATATAGCCATTCCTAAAAATTGATGAAGAATGTTTAAATTAGTCATTTCAAACATTTGATTAAGTTTATCCTTATATTTATGAATTTAACAAATTAGATCGCTAGTAATAATAAGATTATCAACATATAATATAATTAAGGTAATATGGCCATTTTAAATTTTCAAAAAGAGATCACTATCATAATAATAATTAGAGAAACCAAATTATTTATAATTAATAATGATTTTAGAACACCAAGCTCAAGGAACTTGTTTTAAACTATACAATGATTTCTTTAACTTACAAAAATAATTCTCTTTGTTAGGGTTGGTGAAACATCTTAGCTGAGTCATATAGATTTTTTATTATAAATAATTATTCATGAATACATTTTTGACACCCATTTGGTGTATAATCCAACCATTTTGATTTGTAAGAATAATGTGAGTCTAACATTACTCATTTTCACTATGGTATCAAAGGATTCAACATAATCAATCCTAGGTTTTTTATTAAAACCATGAGAAACTAATGTCACTTTAAATTTTTTAATTTTACCAACTAAATTATAATTGATTTTATAAAGCCACCTATAATAAAAAAATATACCTTTTAGGTAGAGGTGGGATAAGATCCCAAATCTGATTTTCAATTAAGGTATTATACTCAGCTTACATAATAACATTCCATCTATCATCTTTAATAGCTTCATCAAAATATTGAGGTTCAAATTCATACATAGTCATTAAAGCATGATAATAATGTTGACTCTTAGTCAATTTATTAAGGTTATCAAGAATAGATGATTAGACTAGGGATTCTTCCCATTTAGGTATTTTAGATCAAACATGAAATTTATAAGGTTCCTTAGGATATAATTTATCTAAACTTGGATCAACATCCTCTAGGGCATCTATTTTTTCATAAGGAGTAACTAGAGATATAGGTTCATTAAATGAAGAACATTGAGGGGGTTTTACAAGGGGCTCATAAAAATATTTTTTGAGGATAAGAAAAATCTTATTCTCAATAGTTTATCTTTTATATGTAACATATAATTTTAATCCTTTAGTTTTACCTCCATAACCTACAAAGATGGATGAATAGGAGTTAGGATCAAGTTTCTTTCTTTTAGTTTTAGGAACCAAAATGGAAGAGGACTACAAAAGATACTATGATGAGTCACATTGAGTTTATTTTTAGACCACATTTATAAATGGGTATGAATATGAATTTTTTTAATATGGACTCTATTTATAATATGTACAACATTATTCGTGGATTTGGCCTATAAAAACTTAGGAACATTTACATAATGTAACATTGTTCTAGCCATTTCAATAATGCCGTGGTTTTTCCTTTTAGTAATACCAATTTGTTATGGGGAATATGAAGTTAATTCCATTTGAATACAACAAATAATGAAAAAAATAATAAATTTTTTTACTAACATATTCACCCCCATTATTAGATTTTAATCTTTTAATAGAAAAATTAGAGTCATTTTCAATAACTTTAAATTCTTTGAATTTAGATAATATTTTATATTTCTTCTATATAAATACACTCAAATGATTCTAGTATGATCATCAATAAAATTAATAGAATATAAATAATAATTAAGTGATTCAACTTCAAGGGATCCTCTAACATCACTATGAATTGACTCTAAAAGATCTGAGGAATTCACATCATGATTCTTATGTTAGGGATTAATATGATGCTTACCACATAACTATCTTTCTAAGTTTCATGATGAGAAGAGATAGATGGAATACCAAAAAAAATATTATGATAATAAATATCATATAAAATTACAAAATGAAAATGTACTAATATTTCATGTCATAATTGTGATTCAATCCTATTATGTGATGAAAGACAACATGTTGAAGAAGTAGAAAATATGTATAGACCATTTTATTGAACACCTTCAACAATCATAGAAAAAAATGGATTTATAATAAATTAGTTATCCTTAAGCAAATTTATAACAAAATTTTCATTTGTAAGTTGATAACATGATAATATATATTTTTAAAATTTTAGGTACATAGAAAACATCTTTAATAACAACATTTGTAATTTTTTTTAAAAATTTGTTTAATAGCTTTTAGAAATGAGTTATCTCCTAGGTAAATATTTTCATAAATATCTATATTATAAACTAAAATATTATATAATAAATTCATATGATGTGATGCATCACTATCTAAAATCCATTCGTTTTCATTAGAGGCAAACAAGGCAACATATAAGGAAACAACATTAGAATTTTATTCTTGATTATTATTCTAATTATGGTTTTGATTCTTCTGATGGTTTTGATTATATTTATTCCCTTTGTTATTTATATATGTTTTATGATTAGATCTATATATTTTTTATAATAATTTTTCTTTCTATGACCAAATTTACCACACAGATTGTAATTCCCATTAAACACAAGTTTATGATTCTTATTACTATATTTCTTGCTCCCATTTTTGTCAATTACAAAATTAGGGTTAGATTTATGGGTATTATTATTTTTAAAAACAATATTGAGAGTGATAAGTGCCTAGGTGGTATTCTCTTTATAATCAAAATATGACATCACTTGATCTTATTGAATCAAAAGTGCAAATAGAGTAGTGACATCAAGGATATCATGCTCTATTTGATATTTTGAGTTAAGAATGGAAATGAAATTATGAATTTTTTTGTGAATATTAAGTTACATAATGAAATAAAAAATCTTAGCTTAAATAATATTATAGTCACAACCATTTAATTGAGATTTAATGTTTTTTATTTTAATAAGAAAATTAACAACTTTTGCTCACCTTTCGTAGGTGTAGTTATCCGTGCAATAATAAAATTAATTATCTTAGAAAGATGAGTTATCTCATGCATAAACTCAATGAGTTTATAAGCATCACTAGGATACTCTTTATTATTAATATGGATTAGAAAATTATCCTTAACACTCCTCAAAATAATCAACATGGCTTCTTGTGATTTATATTGAAATGCATTTGTAAGCTCAAGTGTAACATGTCTTCCTGATGGGGATTTTACATTCCAATAATAATGTTCCATCATTTTTGGAAAATAAATTACTATTTAATAATTATTTTATATATATCATAGTTAGACCCATTAATCATTTGAAATTTATCAAGCAAAAAACTAGGAAAAGCCATTACTTCCCTTTAAACTAGATACTATGACACTAAAAAGACCTAAAATGATCTTTTAATGTGAATTTATACACTATTTTATTATAAATAAAATATATAGTGTAAACAAATAATAATTTTTCAAATTTATGTGAAACAATGCAAAATAGTATAACAAATTACACTAAATTAAGTGTTACAAGTGTTGCACAAGGAATAACTATCTAAACACTATTATTAAAAAAGTTTCTTAAAACTATAACAAAAAGTTTTAAAATAAGAAATGGACCACATCAATGTGTTTGACAAAAAATATAGAATCAACTAATGACATGAACATGTTGATAATAATTAGGGTTTTGAATGTGAGATACTTGACACATAAACCAAAAAGTATTTTTTAATTACTAATTTTGAAAAAGAAAAACTTGGCCAAAAAAAAACTAGGTGGTAGTGTGTTTTTAACACTAGATCTACCCTTTAAAAAATTTTAGAAAAATTAAAACACCAACATCTAGTAGATTAGTTAAGATTTTATATACACTAATTTATTTTTAAATGTTTTTAACCGATTACACACATACACACACACACACACACACACACACACACACACACACACACACACACACACACACACACACACACACACACACACACAATGGTGCATGTAAAAATATTTTCTTAAAAGATTACTTTGGGGTAAAAAATGAATTAAGGAAGTTGAGGAGCACTTGTTTCTTTGCATGGAAAATATAGATTTATTAAAACATAAATAAAGTGTAGGTATGTAGTATGGGAGATTCCATAATCTAAAATAAGTCAAATTAGGCCATGTAAAGATCGAAACCATCTTGAAATTGCCAAACTAAGCACTTGATATAACCATAACTATGTTTAATCAATTAAAAATTTATCTTTTTTATACTAATACTGTTATTATTACACCTAGGTGGATGAAATAAATTTGTATAACTTGAAATAATACTTCTTAGGGTTTTTAGAAGTTTTTGATAGGTAAAAAAATTGATGAATAAACCTTCAAATACTATAAATAAGATGCAGAGGCTTACAAATTAAATTTTTATCAATTTTCCTTTAAAATAGGTAGTATAACACCATACAACATGCCTCAGAGTAGACCATATATTCCAAAAAAATTGACTAACAGCTTCAGGTGCTTTGCAAGAGAGATTTCAAGCCAAAATGATGATATTTAGCCACTAAAAATAGAGAAATAGGCAACAAAAGATCAAATCTGATTTTTCTATTAAAATTTTTCCAACCCCACAAGGTCAAACAACCACATCTAGGGGAATATTTATTCTCAAAAAGATATTTTAAAGCTTCAACAGACTCTTCCAAGAGTCTTTGTAGGCATAATAACTAAATATTTGAACACTAGATTAGAGATCTAACCTTCAAAAGTTTGAAAACTATGCTTTAACATTCAATGGTCATACCATTCATATACAGGCTAAAAAATAATTATGAATTTGTTTGAACATAGTCTAGATTCTCTAACAAATTATGTTGTAAATCAACACACATCTCTAGGCTCTGCTACCATGTTAAAGTTCAAGTAATATATCTATATGTAATCTACACACATAAGAGATCTAGATGAGCATTGAACAAGCAAAGACATAGATATAAGTGGGAAAACATCCAATATAGGTAAAAAATTTACAATTAATATTCATTAAGATAATAAACTAAAACATAATATTATTCCTTCCCTTCTTTATTCCTCTCTATTAAACCTTCACATAACTCTTTAAATAATATTTGTCACGTGAAAATATTAACACAGTCTCACTAATGTTTATTACATAATGTAATGTGCATGAGTAAGTGACAATTACTAAAGGTAAAATGCCTTTATATCATTGGGGTGTGGAGGTGGATTATTATAACCAATGGGTCTACCCTCTGCCTAAGGAACCCAATAGTAAACTATATTTAATTTACTTACATGAGATTATGTTGTGTTAATTAATTAAATATATTTATTTCATTTATTAAGCATTGTAGTAATGTTAAGGATAAATAACACCACTTAAGAATTAGTTTTTCCAACATAGAAGCCTTTTGGGTTTTATGTTACCTTTCTTCTAAGGTTTACAGATCATGCACATAGGTTGTCTCTCTTTATAAAATTATTAGACCTAGCTTCCTCACCCTTGGAGTGACTGTAAAAATAATAGGTTTATGGGTGCATGGTTTTGAGCTGACCCAAGGAACCCTCTATTAATGGGAATTTCCTACATATATAATACTTTGAATAAGGCCCCCAAATTCTATAGTTCTCCCCTACATGTTGGCTTATGTGTGAATAATTATGCAATGTGTGCTAACCAAACACATACAATGACCTAGTTTTTAACTTGAAAATTATGGCTCATGGGATATTCATTTAATACTTTAGACCTGTGGGAATATTTATCCTATTCTTGATATAGAAATAAAGATGAATAGGGTATATTTTCTCACTTAAAGCTTGGTTCAGTGTTTTTGGTAAGTTTCTTTGTAAGTTCTTAGTATTTTATATATTTTTAGGTTAGAAATGAATTTAAGGGTTGATCTTGTATACATACCAATTCCTTTTGAAAATATATCACACTAAATCACTTAGGCCAACCTTTAAGATACATTTTATTTTCAATATAGATGAATTTTTGGCATTATAATCTTAGTTTGAAAAGGGAATGTTGTAGGCTCAATCTGCACCCATGGAGAGGGTTATTTAGGCCCTTTCCAATTGAACTACATAATGGAAATAACCCCAAGTTATAGGTCATGTATAATGGGGTTGGATCTCTGGAGAAGGTTAGATTCCTCTTGATGCTCACCTAAACTAATTTTGGTCATAGGTAAAAGGGTTGTAAAGAGGATAATGGATCCTAAGAAGGCTAAAAAGGTGATGCACCAAATTTAAATGAACACTCATACAAGCTTGAACACACACTGGATCAACATAGGACAGTTATAGCTTACACAACCTTACAAACTCACTAATTGCATAAATATTTCATAGCAGAGGTTCCAAGTATAAAAATAATATAGACCTACAATTTATATTTAAAACACCTTCAAAGAGGCAAGGAAAAGGATAATAAACTAGGAAGACTCTTCTTCACAAATTTACCATACACAAGCATGCTAAACACTGATTGAAGATAAGAGATAGATAAAGATTTGATCCTATTACTTAAAAAGGTAGTTCTTATAGTATTTTTATAGGGTTTAACTATATCAAATGAGTAAAATTTTACAAGGGTATTAATGAGTATCCTTATCTTAGAAAAGAATGAAAAGATTCTAAGCGCTGAGAAACCCCATAATGGGAATGAGACTAGGATATATATGATAAGGGGGGAGAGAGAAAGAATGTGGGAGAATGTCTCAGAGAGGGAAAACATCATCCTAGATCATTTATTGAAACTTGAGATATCACCTTTTTCTTGACTACTTCACCACACTTTTGAACAATCAGGACACTATTTGTGGCGTACCAAGTTGAAAAGGTTTCGTAAGGCTCTGAGAATGCATTAAATTCTCCTAGCTCTAAATCCTAACACTAGACCTTTTCTTTGATCCACCATGTAATCTCTCATTTTAAGATAAAAATTCATGCTCATGGATCTGATATAATAATGGATTTATGAAATTTAGGTGGTTTTTTGTTAAAAAGAAGACCATGCTGAAGGATGAGGACCATCTTCATGATCCCAGATACCTACCCTTGATCAAATATGGACCAAATATTTTCTATAGATGAAAAACCAATTTCATTTATTGGTTTTCCTATAGCCACATATATTTATGTATATCTATAGAATGCATAACTTTTCTCTTGATCTCTATTAGGTGTAAAATAAATTTTTCTACCTTTGAGCATCCATAAAAACTGAGGAATTCATCATATATACAAATCCTTCTCTAAATAATGGTAAACACAATCATAGAATGGACCCTATATGCCACAAACCTTTGAACAAGAGGTTTATATTTATCTTTAATGGCATTCCTTTATGTTCTTTATACTTTACTACATGGCTGTGTCCTCTTAATGATGCTCAAATAAGCTTTAATGTTGGCATATCCCCTTTGAAAAGCTTGCCCTAGTTTGACCCTAGTCACATGTTTTACCTTATATTTAAGATCCCTTAGTATTTTTACTTTGAACCTCCCTCATTTATTTAATTTGTAAGAGATGCATGTAGACCATTGATTTTTCTTGGAGCCTAACAAGCTAATGACACTTGGAAACCTCTCGCCTCTCCTTGAGATATGATGACCCTGTCGACTAGTTTAACCCCAAGAATAATTATATATTATGTGTCAAAATGTGAGTTCACATGAAATATTAGATCTTGATTAAATTTAAACTCATTGATAATTTTTTTAATCCAAATGATCATTTTCTGAAGCTTAAAATTGACACTCGTATGAACGTCCTACCCTACAGGTCCAAATTTGAAGCTCCATAACTTCAGCTAGAAATATCAAGCAGATGTGAAACTTGTAGAGCATGTTCCTAGCATGAAAAAATCCATGAAGCTATAATATTTTAACTTAAAAGTCTATCTAAGGTGTACTTATAAAATTCACAAGTGAGTTGGTCTACTTCATTTTTACATGACATCTTGATGATGATCTGGATCATTTAGACTTGTTCTTGATCTTTTGCATGAATCTCCAAGGCTCAGATGAAATCTTAAGGCCTATGCAAAATATTCATCATGTTCTTGAATTTAATGACCACCATGAAGACCTAATAAATTTAATTTAGATAATCTAACACTTTAAGTCAACTTAAAGTGTTTCATTTGAAGGTTGTATGAGATCTTTTAGACCACTCATTCCATCCAAAACTTTGGATCTTTTTTTCAACATGAACTCTTTTTAGCTTCTTGTTTCACACCAAGACCCCTATAATCTTTACTGCAATGTCAATTTTTGTATGTAGACCAAAATTAGCTAACATTTTTGGTGATATCATAGGGTTTCATGCTTGCTATGCAAGATTAATGGCCTTAAACTAGTCCATTAGGCATATAGAGTCCCAAGTCTTCTCTCAACTGATCATAAAGATAAAAAAGGCTATCCCTATCTAGAACCTTCTTTGAAGCAACAAGAACCAAAATAAAATAGAGAAATAAAGTGCTCAAAGTACTTATGAAAAGGAAACACACAACATAAAGAAAATGTGCACAAGGAACATAGAGGAAAGCATACAAATCTATTATAATATGTATAATATGTTACAATGGATGCAATGCTTCTAGTAACAAGGATTCAAATGAATTCCATTTATTAGGATGGGTAGTACCTCTCCATCCAGTTAAGCAACCTAAAAAGCATTATGTTTTCTACATCCATAGATCAAATAAGGACCACTCCAAAAGCTATCAAACTTGGTATGGTTACCTAGTTTGGCCCTATTTGAGTCCCATTTGAAGAATAGGTTCCCTTTATTGAAGTTCCTTATTGTATCTCTTTTGTTAAAGGCTTTTTTGACTTAATTTTGATGTGACTCCAAAGTCTTCATAGCAGAGTCCCTAGTTTCTTCTAGCTCCATAAGATCTACCATCCTCATATTCATGTGTTCATCCTCCATCAACTCAAGCTGATGGGATAACTCTAATATAGGAAACTCAAGAGAGATATGCAATTTGTCTTCCCTTCCATGCATCATAACATATGGATAATTGCCAATGATAGCTTTAGGAGTCACTCTATTAGCCCATAACGTTGACCTTTTCTTGGTGTGTCACATTCTCTAGATCTCTTCCATGGTCTTACTGATGATCCTTATAAAATTACTATTTGTGGACTCTACCAAACCATTTCCTTGAGGAGAGTAGTTGGAAGAGGTGCTGAGGTAAATGCTCAATTTTACAGCCCACTCACTTATCGTCATATGAAGGAATGACAATGCATTATCAAAAATTATGGTGGCTAGAACACTAAATTTGGTCACAACCCTATCATAAAAGTCCAAAATTGTACCCTCATTAGCCTCCTTCAAATTAATGGCTTCCACCCACCTAGTAAAGTAGTAAGTTGCAGTGAGCACCCATTTATTCCCTGTACTTGATGGTTGATTTTTCACCCACATTAAGTTTAACCCCCATTGCATGAAGGGTTGTGCCACATAAATTAGATTGACTGGAAGGGCTGCTAGTTTCTCCTTTCCTACAAAGAGGGCACACTTATGGAATTTTCTAACCCATGCATGATCATATTTAAAAATATTAGGGTAGTAATAAACAACCCTCATTACCTTTGCTTCTATGGTTATAGGTGTAAAATGGCCTCCTATAGGTCCATCATGAAAGTACTCTGAGAATTTGGTCACTCAGTCATCATCTATGCACCTAAGGAGTACCCCATTAAGGTCCCTTCTAAAATAACCCCATCAAAAAATTCATAAGGTATGAATTGAAGCCTAAAATACCTTCTTTTGGCTCTATCCAAACCTTGGGGGTAGTGTCTTATTATCAATAAGTGATCCATATCTTGAAGCTAACTCTTTTGAAGTGGAGTTTCACCTACTTTTGAGTTATCTCAAGTCAAAAAAATAGATTCCTTGTCTTCTTGGAGATCATTTACCATGTTCTCACACAAATCCTTGCACCTAACCAAATTTTTGTCATTAATATCCATGTCATATTCCATGACCTTGGTGATCTAGCCTACTCTTCTTTCACTCAAATCCTTGTTAAGGAGAAAGTCCCTAACCTAAGGGTGAGACACCATAAGATTAATCCTGATGTTTGAGAGAAAAGGTCTAAAATTCTTGAGATTCCTCAAGGATTAAGGAAATTAGATTTTAAAGTATACCTCACCTCATATCCTTCTATCCCTTGACTAAAAAAGGCAATTGGCTACTCTATTCCTTCACCATTCTTCTATATTAGCATAGATGATATGTTATCAACATTGGCAAAGGTGTACAATATGAAGTCCTTAGAGAAATTAGGATTTATGAGTGAGGGGGCCTAGGCAATGTCCTGCTCGATGGCCTTAAAAGATGCTTTGATTTAACCTGATCAAGAAAACAATTAGCTTTTATTTAGTATGGTGGTGATAGGTTTGACCAGGTTGGTAAAACTAGATATGAATCTTCTCACAAAGTTAATCTTCCCAAGGAAGATTTGGATCCTCTTCTTGTGATTTAGTAAGGACAAGGATAAGATAACACTTAATCTATCAGGGTCAATAGATAATACTTATTTTGAAACAATGTGACCCACTAGCTTACCTTTATACATAGATAACACATGTTTCTTTAGACATAAATAGATACCATACTCTTTGCATCTCTAGAATATCAACCTTATATGGTCCTTTTGCTCACTAAAAATTCTTGGAGAAGACTATGATGTTATCCAAGTAGACTAGTACCATTTGGTTTAGCATCCCTTAGAAGGCCATATCCCTTGCTCTTTGAAAGGTTACCCTAGCATTGGATAATCCAAAATTCATCTTTTGGTAAGTAAATTCTCCCTACTTGGTAGTGAATATAGTCTTGTATTGGTCTTCCTCTCTCACTAGCACCTAGTTGTAACCTAAATATCCATCCAAGAGAGATAAGCATTTTGAACCAATAACTATTTGAAGGAGTTGATCCATGGATGGTAGAGGGTAATGATCCTTAAAATAGACTCTATTAAGGTCCATGAAGTCCACACATAACCTGATTTTCCCATTTTTCTTCCTGATAGGTACTAGATTAGCTACCTATGAGGAGTGTTTAATTGAAAAGATGATCTTGGATTCAATCCAATTGGTCAGTTCCTTCCTCATGAGATTTTAAAACTTGGGGTTTATGCACCTATGCTTCAACCTAATAGGCTTGGCATCAACATATAGTTTTATAGTGTGTTGGGCCAATTTATGATCAAAGCCCCTTAGGTCACTAATATTGCCAAGAAAAGATGTTTGCATATTACTTATAAATATCTATGAAAGCATGTCTATAAGATTTAGTGCTTACCTTTCCAAGATTAAGGAGATTGTCTTTGAAGATAATTACTCTCTCATAGTTCTCTTCATTTATTTACATCACTAACTTATCCTTCCTCATATGATTTCCTTTATGACCTTCTTGGGTGACTAGCCCTTTAGGAAGATTAATGTTCCTTAATTGAAAAAACTTCTACCCATACTGATGCTACAATTTTCCTTGGTTAATGGAGAACTCTACTTTCTACTAAAATAAGCATGCAATTTGTTGGTCATTTTCAAATAACTACCAATAAGATTAATTATCTATCACTAATGTTATTATTAGCACTTTGACACGTGGCTTCACCTTGGTACTTTTTAATTCATTAGGGATATCAAAATGAGCCCCCATAATTACTAGCCTATTATCATGTTCATTCTGGCTCCTTAGGACTGATTGGATGTTAAAGGCCTCAAATTCCTCAATTAGGTCCCACACTCTATGTTTTTAGGAATTCATTAAGGGGTTCTTAGTGACATCTAGCCTCTAACTTGGTGCAAAATCAATTCAATATCTCCATAGACTTACAATTACTTGATCCTTCTCTTACTAGCCCATTGAAGGCCATGAATAAGGACCTCATATTTACTAAATTGTAGGAACAACTGAATTGGAACCTATATGAAGATAAATACTTGTTATTTAAAGGGGATAATATCGTAACACATACACCCATTCCATGCTTTCTCCTTCATTCATAAAATAAATAATTTCCATAGACCACTAGGATCTTTTTGAGGCCTTATGAGGGATGGTATGGATTGGATTTATTCATGTAAATAGTAGAAACCCAAGTCACTTTATTCATACCCTCTAAGGGGTCTACCAACTAAATTTCATTCCATAGTTCATCCTAAAACATGTCTGATATCTCTTATGCATGAGTGTTCATCTCCTACCCCATTACAAATTCATCTTCATCAATAATGGTTCAATTTATGTTGATAGTATTTGGTCCATAGGGATATATGTGGAATTGTGCAATAGGATCAACCTTGATTGACACTTTGGCCCCATATCTTGTTCTAAATGTCATATATGGCCAAAATACTACAAGATAGCTTCCTATATTTGCTATTAACTCTCTAGATAGGTACAATTCAAAGTAAGGAGGCACATTAAAGATCAATATAAATTGATCCATTGAGACACTAGGACAAGCATGTAGGGTTATATTGAGGTTTTTTATTATGCTAGATGTCTTGGAATAAGAATCATCAAGTGAAGTACCCCTTTAAACTAGGGCTCATATTTTAGACTAAGCTAATCAACTATAAATTTTTACATTACTGAGGTACTAGCCCCACTATCCACTAAGAAATTTTTCACTAGAGAGTTACCAATGATAACTAAGATGTAGAAGGGAGGAGGTTTAACCACCTTACTTGATTTTCCTTCACTAGGCCCTTTGGCTACATTGGTGATAACCTCATTCACCTTTCCTGGTGGCTTATCTGCAACTGTTGTAAAATTAATATTGGACAAAATTTCTTGAAGAATGTCTACTTGACCAGGCATAGAGAGTATATCCCACATTAACATACTCACATTATATTTCTTCATTTGTTTAAAAATGTTGATGGGTGAATCACCAAACTTTTCTTATGCTTTGGGAGCCACCATTATTGTTTGTTGAACTTTTGAGCCTTAGGGTACAAAATGATTCCCTTGATTCTAAACTTTTAGAGGTACTAGAACCATTCGAGTGATAACAAGTTCATTTGGGTTTATTAATGAAGGAGTAATGGTAGGAAGTTATTTGACTGATTCCCAATTAACATCCATGTTCCTTATTTTAAATCTTGTATTTTCTACCACTTGTATGTAGGCTTGGCTATAGCTAACCTACTGGTTAGATGCATAACACTCTTCTTGATCATAATTTACCATGGTTTCATCCAACTAATTTGGTCCTTGATTAGACCCTTGTCCTTATGGAGGCTATTATGGAGGCTATTATATTTTTATCATCATGGGGATTTCTATGTTTTAAGCCATTAAGGCTTGATTATATCCATAATTAATAACTTTCTACAATTGATCATTGAAAGCTTGGTTGAGGTCAATATTTGGGACAATATGTTGACCAAAAGATTGATTCCAAGGCGTAGTTACCATAGCTTCTTGAGGAAAATTATTTTTAATAGAGACTAAGGTGTTGGAAGTTCTTGCAACAATAGGATTGTAGTTACTTTTCCTATTATATCCATGCTTCCCTTGTCCTTGGTTTTGACCTTAGCCTTAGCTTTGGTAGTTACCTTTGTACGGTGGCTTATTTTCTTGAAAATATTGCTACTAAGGTTGATATGAACCTTGATAAGTCCTATTGAAATCCTAATACCACTTAACATTTACTAGCTCATTTACCAAATATTGAAACATGCTCTTAAGCTCTTGGAAGTTCTTTTGGTCTAGGGAATTACTAGATCTACTAGTGGAATATTTCTCTTGTTTTAGTGTAGGTATTGTAGTAATTATTAGTTTAGGAGGAATAACATCCAATGGAGGGATAATAATAGGATTTGGTCTGATTTTTAAAAATAAGGGTATTGGTGGTCTACATGTAAGCTTGCCATCTTGAATTAGGAAGTTTTCTACTTTAATGGCCACCTCATAAGCATCTGAAAGTATTTTTCCTCCCATATATTGGATCATCACTACTATGTCACTATTTAAATAATTCAAATAATATATAAAGGAAAATTTAGAGGTTGGTTTAACTAAGATTAGGATTCTCTACCATGTTTTTTTGAACCTTGTGTTGAATTCTTGCATGACTTCATGAAGATCTCTCTTAATGGAAGTTAGTCATTATGCAAGTGAAAACTAGGCAATTTTGTCCTAAAATATTTTACACAAAGCCTCTCTTAATTGGTCCCATGTTTAAATGGAATTAGTAGCAAGTCCTCTATACCAATATAGGTCCTTTATTTTAAAAGAAGTACCTAAAACCTAATAGCTATATTTTCCTCAGTGGCATTATGGATATTAAAAAAATTGGCTATGTCTATGAGGTGCTCAGAAGTTGTTGTAGCTTGGTCTCTAGTATAATAAGGGACACTTTTAAAGTCTTATAATAGAATATGATCATAGTGGGGGAGGGCCACATGACTCTGGCCATTAAAAGCCACAAAATATCTAAGGACTTCCATGGCAATGAAAGGATTTAGCAAATGTCTCTTTGTAGGGATAGGCCTTGAAAATGACATAGGGTCAAAGGTTTCTTGATATGGATGTGTATTGGTAAACCTTAATATTTTTGTTGAATTTAAATGTAGTTAAAAAAATTTAAAGGGAATACCTCTTGATGTTGACCTTATTTTCACCTTTGGCATGAGAGATAACTACTACTCTACACCAGAGTATTTATTGTTCCATTAGAGTTGCCAGATGCTACTATATAAAGTTATGACCATTGTAAAATGATCAAACTAGTATCAAACTTGATCAATATTTTATTCACAGTGGGTCCCACTAATCACGATATAACCTATTTTAGGCTCAATCCACACCCTTATTGAGGGTTCTTCAAGCATTTTCAATTTGGCCTACACAATGGGAACAACCCCAAGTTGTGGGTCACCTATAATGGGGTTGGACCTCTAGAGAAGGCTGGATTCCTCTTGATGCTCACCTAAAATAGTGTTGGTCATAGGGATAAATATTATAAAGATGGTAAGGGATCCTAAGAAGGCTAAAAAGGTGATGCACCAAAGCTAAATGGACACTCAAACAAGATTTAACACATACTAGATCAACATAGGAGAACTATAGCTTACACAATCTCATAATAGCACTAATTACACAAAGATTTCATAGAAGAGGTTCCAAGTAGAACACTAATTTATAATTTAAATTTAGCTTGAAAATACCTTAAAAGAAGCAAGTATAAGGATAGTAAACTAGGAAGACTTTTCTTCACAAATTCACCATATATAAGCATGTTAAGCACTGATTGAAGACAAGAGATAGGCAAAGAGTTGATCTTATTACTTCAAAAGGCAGTTATTATAATATTTTGATAGGGTTTAACCATATTAAATTAGTAAAATTTTATGAGGGTCTCAATGATTATCCTTGTCCCTAAAAAATGAAAAAGTTCTAAGAGTTGAGAACCCCCATAATGGGAATGAGACTAGGATATATATGAGAAGGGAAAGAGAGAAAGAATGAGAGAGCACATCATCAGAGAGGGAACACACCATCCCAAATCATTAATTGAAACTTCAATTACCACTTTTTGCTTGAATGATCCATCACCTTTTTGATCAACTAGTACACTATTTGTGGCCCACCAAGTTGAAATGGTTTTGTAAGGCTCTAGGAATGCATTGAATGTTCCTAGCTACAACTCCCAACACTAGAACTTTTCTTTGATCCTCCACACAATCTCTCATTTGAGGACAAAACTTCATGCTCATGGATCTAAAAAAATCATGTCTTTATGCATTTTAGGTGGCTATTTGTTGAGAATAAGACCATGCTAAAGGATGAGGACCCTCTTCATGATCCCAGACACCTAACCTTGATCAAATATGGACTAGATATTTTCTATAGACATAAAACCAATCTTGTTTATTGGTTTTCATGTAGCCACATATATTGATGTAGACCTATAGACTACATATATTTTCTCTTGATCTCTATTATTTCTAAAATACCTATTTTTGCCTTTGAGCATCTATAGAAATTGAGGAATTTATCATATATAGGGACCCTTCTTTAAATAATGCCAAACATAGTCATAAAATGGACCACATATACCAAAAACCTTCAAATAAGAGGTCTATATTTATATTTAATGACATCCATTTATGTTATTTATACCTAAATACATGGATGTAGCCTTTTAATTCTACTAAAACAAGTTTTAATAGTGGTATATCCCCTTTGAATAGCTTGCTCTGCTTCAGCCCTAGTCACATATTCAACCTTCCATCAAAGATCCCATAGTATTTTAGCTTTGAACCTCCCTCATTGATTTGATTTGTATGAGATGAATGTGTACCATTTATTTTCCTAGGATCCTAATGAGATAATGACACTTTTAAAGTTCTCACTTGTCCTTGAGATATGTCGATCTTGTTGACTAGTTTGACCCCAACATAAATCATTAGATCTAATGTTAGTTAGTAAGTGAGATCATGTGGAATTTTAGATATTGATCAAATTTAAACTCTTTAAGGATTTTTTGAATCCAAACAGTCATTTTGTGAAGCTCAAACTTGACACTCTCATGAATGTCCTACCTTATAGATCCAAATTTGAAGCTCCATAAATTGAGCTAGAAAGCCCACACAGATGTGAAACTTTCATAGCATGTTCTTAGAATGAAGAAATCCATGGCAATATAATATTTTTGCTCAAAAATATATCTAATGGGTACTTATAAAATGCACAAGTGAATTGGTTCTATCCATTTTTCATGACATCTTGATGATGATTTGGTTTATTTAGACTTGTGCTTCATATTTTGCATGAATATCCAAGGCTTAGATGAACTCTTGAAGCTTGTACAAAACCTTCCTCATACTCTTGAATGTCATGACCACCATGGAGACCTAATTTTTGGAATTTAGACAATCCAAACTTTAATTTAAATTAGAGTGGTTCAAAATCATTATAGGCTGCATGAGATCTTTCAGACCATTCATTCCATCTATAACTTTGGATGTTTTATTCAACATGAACTCTTCTCAATTTTTTGTTTCACACCAAGACCCCTAGAATTTTTACTATAGTATTAATTTATATATGTGGGCCAAAATCAGACAACATTTCTAATGAAATCCTAGGGTTACATACCTTCTATGCAAGATTAGAAGCCTTAAACTGATCAATTGGGCATATAGAGTCCCAAGTATTCTCTCAACTAATCATGAAGATAAAATAAGGCTATCCCCATCTAGAACCTTAATTGAAGAAAGAAGAAACAAAAATAAAATAGATCAACAAAGTTCCCAAGACACTTATGAAAAGGAAACACAAAACAGAAAGAAAATGTTCACAAGGCACTTAAAGGAAAACACAAAAAGCTACTCTAGTATGTATAATATGTTACAATGGATGTAATGCTTATAGTAACAAGGGTTAAAATTAATGACATTGAATGGTATGGGTAGTACCTATCCATCTATTTGAGAAATATTAAAATAATTATGTTCTTAGCATCCATGAATCAAATAAGGACTACTTCACAAGCTGTCAAAGTTGGTATGGTTACCTGGTTTGGTCCTATTTGAGTCCCATTTGAGGACTAGGTCACCTTATTTGAAGATATTTATTTTATCTCTATTATAAAAGGCTTTTTTGAATTAATATTTATGTTAATCCAAAGTATTCATAGGAAGGTCCTTGGTTTCTTCCATCTCCATGAGCTCTATTATCCTCACATTCATGGGCTCATACTCTATCAACTCAAGGTAATGGGATAACTCAAATGCAAGAAAATAAAGAGACATAGGTAATTTAGATTCCATTACATACAAAATAACATATGTATAGTTACCAATGGTAGATATTGGAGTCACTATATCAGCCCATAAGGTTGTACTTATCTTGGTGTGCCATGTCCTCTAGTTCTCTTCAATGGTCCTCCCGATGATCCTCAACAAATTCTTGTTTGTGGACTCTACCATTCCATTTCCTTGAGGATAGTAGTTGGAAGAGGTGTTTATGTAGATGCCTATTTTATATCTCACTTAATTGTCTTCATACCAAGGAATGCCAATGCATTATAAAAAATTATGGTGTCTAGGACACCAAACCTGGTCACAATACTATCATAGAAGTCCAAAACTACACCCTCATTAGCCTACTTAAAAGTAATTTCTTCCAACCACTTTTTAAAGTATTAAGTTGAAATGATCACCAAATTATTACCTATAATTGATGCTAGATTGATCATCCATATGATGTCTAGCCCCCATTTCATGAAGGGTTGCACCACCTAAATTAGATTGACTGGAAGGGCTGCTAGTTTTTGCTTTCCTAAAAAGAGGACACACTTATGACATTTTCTAACCCATGTATGAACATCTTTGAAAATATTGGGCTAATAATAAATAACCATAATTACCTTTGTTGTTGAGGTTATAAGTGCAAAAAGGCCTCCTTTAGGTCCATCATGAAACTGCTCTAAGAGTTTGGTCACCTGGTCATCATCTATGCACCTAAAGAGTACCCAATTAAGGTACCTTATAAAAATAACCATATAAAAAAATTAATAAGGTATGGATTGAAGCTTAAAATACATTATTTTTTATCTATCCTACCTTAGGGGCATTCTCCTGTTGTCAATAAGTGAGCCATATCTTGAATCCAACTCTTTTGAAGTGGAGGTGCACTTGCTTGTGAGTTATCTTGAGTCACCAAAATAACTTCCTTGTCTTCTTAGAGGTCATTACCATGTGATCACACAATCCCTTTACCTTGACCAACTTTGTGTCATTGATCTTCATGTCATATTCCATGACCTTGGTGATCTAGTCTACTCTTCTTTCACTCAAATCCTTGTTAATGAGAAAGTCCCTAACCTGAGGGTGAGACACCATAAGATGAATCTTGATGTTTGAGATCATTGATCTAAACTTCTTGAGATTACTCAAGGATTAAAGAACCTAGAATTCAATTAAAGTATGCCTCAACTCATACCCTTTTAGACCTTGAATAAAAAAGGCAATTGGCTAATCTATACCTTCCCATTGTTTTGCATCAGCATAAATGATATGTTACCAACATTGGTAAAGGTGTAAAAGATGAAGTCCTTGGAGAAATTGGGATTTATGAGTGAGGGGGCTTGGGAAATGGCTTGCTTGATGGCCTTAAGAGATGATTTGCCTTTATTTGACCAAGAAAAAAATTGGATTTTCTTTATCATGGTGGTGATAGGTTTGACCAAGTTTATAAATCTAGATATGAATATTATCATAAATTTAATCTTCCTAAGGAAGCTATGGATCCCTCTCTTGTGATTTGGTAAGGAAAAGGCTAAGATAACACCTACTCTATTAGGGTCAATGGATAATCCTTATTTTGAAACAATGTGACCCAATAGCTTATCTTCATGCATAGATAACACACATTTATTGGGATTTAAAGAGATCCCATACTCTTTGTATTTCTATAATATCAACCATAGATGGTCGTTTTTCTCATTGGATTTCTTGGAGAAGACTATGATGTCATCCAAGTAGACCAATACCATTTGATTTAGCATCCCTTGGAAGGACATGTCCCTTTCTTTTTGAAAGGTTTCCCCAGCATTGGATAATCTAAAATGAATATTTTGGTAAGAAATTGTGCCCCACTTAGTGGTGAATATAGTCTTGTACTAGTCTTCCTCTCTCCCTATCACCTAATTGTAACCTAAATATCCATCCAAGAGACAAGCATTTTGAACCAAAAAATATTTTAAGGATTTGATCCATGGATGGAAGAGGGTAATGATCCTTCAAAGAGACTCTATTAAGGTCTCTAAAGTCCACACACAACCTGATTTCCCCATTCTTCTTCCTAACAGGCACTAGATTAGCTACCCATAAGGAATGCTTAATTGGAAATATGATATTGGATTCATTCAACTTGGTCAATTCCTTCCTCATGAGATTTTCATACTTAGGTTTTATGGGCATATGATTTTACTTAATAGGCTTGGCATCAAATTCTAGTTCTATAGTGTGTTGGGCCAATTTAGGATCAAAACACCTTAGGTCACTAATATTGCAAAGCAAAGATGTCTACATATTCACTATAAATCTCTATGAAAGCATGTCTTTTAGATTTAGTGCTTACCTTTCCAAGCTTGATAAACTTGTTTTTGAAGATAAGGACTCTCTCATAGTTCTCTTCATATGTTGACATCACTGACTTATCCTTCCTCATATGATTTCCTTTATGAAATAAACCTTCTAGGGTGACTAGGCCTTTAGGAAGCTTATTGGACCTTAATTGAAAAAACTTCTACCCATACTAATGCTACAACTTTCCTTGGTTGATGGAGAACTCTATTTCCTACTGCAAGAAGCATGCAATTTATTGGTGATTTTCAAAGACCTACAAATGAGATTCATTATCTAGCACTGATGGAATTATTACCACTTTGACATGTGGTTGTACCTTGGTAATTTTTAATTCATTGGGTATATCAAAATGAGCCCCCATAACTACTAGTCTATTAGCATGTTCATTCTAGCTCCTTGGGATTGATTGGATGTTAAAGGCCTCAAAGTCATAAATTAGGTCCCACACTCTATGTTTTTAAGACTTCATTAAGGGGTTATTAGTGACATTTTGGCCTCTAACTTGGTACACAATCAATTCACTATCCCCATAGACTTTCAATTTCTTGATCCTTCTATTACTAACCGATTTAAGTCTATGAATAAGGACCTCATATTCTACTACATTGTAGGAATAGCTGAATTATAACCTATATGAAGATAAGTACTTGTTATTTGAAGGGGATACTAGCATAACACTTGTACCCATTCCATGATTTCTCCTTTAGTTATCAAATAAATAATTTCCATAGACCACTAGGATCTTCTTGAGGCCTTATGAGGGATTACATGGACTAGCTTTCTTCATGTAAATAGTAGACACCCAAGTCCCTTTCTTCAAACCCTCTAAGGGGTCTAACAATTGGCTATCATTCCATAGTTTATGCAAGAACATGTCTGGTATCTCTTATGGATGAGTGTTCATCTCCTACCCTATTGAAAATTCATCCTCATTAATAATGGTGCATTTTATGTTTATATTATCTAGTCCATAGGGATCTATGTGGAATTGTGCAATGGGCTCAGCCTTGTTGACACTTTGGCCCCATATATTTTTCTAAATACCATATATAACTAAATTATTATTACATGAAGTTATGATCATTGTAAACTAATCAAACTAACATCAAAATTGATCAATATTTTTTTCAGATTGGGTCTCGTTGGGCATGCCAAAAACTATTGTAGGCTCAATATTCACCCTTATTGAGGTTTCTTTAGGCTTTTTCTAATTGAGCTACACAATGGGAACAACCCCAAGCTATGGGTCACCTATAATGGCATTGGACCTCCAAAAAAGGCTAGCTTCCTCTTGATGCTTACCTAAACTAGTGTTGGTCATAGGTATAAATGTTAGAAAGAGGATAAGGGATCCTAAGAACGCTAAAATGGTGATGCACTAAAGTTAAATGGACATTCATACAAGCTTAAACACATACTAGATCAAAATAGGATAACTATAGCTTACAAAACCTCACAATATCACTAATTGCATAAATATTTCATAGAAGATGTTCCAAGTAGAACACTAATACAAACCTAAAAGTTATCTTGAAATCACCTTAAAAGAGTCAAGTAGAAGGATATTAAACTAGGAATAATTTCCTTCATAAATTCACCATACATAAGCATGTTAAGTACTGATTGAAGAGAAGAGATTGGCAAAGAGTTTATCTTATTACTCAAAAGGTAGTTCTTATAATATTTTGATAGGGTTTAACCATATTAAATGAGTAAAATTTTTGGAGGGCTCAATGAGTATCCTTTTCCCAAAAAGAATGAAAAAAATCTAATATCTGAGAACCCCCATAATGGGAATGAGACTAGGATATATAGGATGAGAGAGAGAGAGAGAGAGAGAGAGAGAGAGAGAGAGAGAGAGAGAGAGAGAGAGAGAGAGAGAGAGAGAGAGAGAGAGAGAGAGAGAGAGAGAGAGAGAGAGAGAGAGGGAAGACACCCTCATAGATCATTAATTGAAACTTGAACTACCACATTTTTATTTATTTATCCATCACTCTTTTTATCAATTATGACATTATTTATGGCCTACCAAGTTGAAAAGGTTTCATAAATATCCAAGAATGCATTGACTGTTCCTATCTATAACTCCCAAAACTAGACCTTTTCTTTGATCCTGTACATATTCTCTCATTTGAAGATAAGAATTCATGCTCATAGATCTGAAAGACTCATGTATTTGTGTATTTTAGGTGGTTTTTTTTTAAAATAAGACCATGTTGAAGGATGAGGACCCTCTTCATGTTCCCAAATCCCTAACCTTGATAAAATCTAGACCAAATATTTTCTATAGACATAAAACCAATCTTGTTTATTGGTTTTCTTATAGCCACATATATCGATTTAGACTTATAGACTGCATAAATTTACTCTTAATCTCTATTAGGTCTAAAAGACCTATTTTTTCCTTTGATCATCCATCGAAACTAAGGACTTCATCATATATAGGGACCCTTCTATAAAAAATGGCAAAAACAGTCATAAAATGCACCCCATATGCCAAAAAAATTTGAACAAGAGGAATAAATTTATCTTTAATGACTTCCCTTTATGTTTTTTATACCTAATTACATGTATGTGGCCTTTTAATGGTGCTCAAACAATTTTTAATGGCAACATATCCCCTTTGAAAAGCTTGCCCTAGTTTTAACCTGGTCACATGTTTAACATTCCATCAAAGATCCCTTAGTATTTAAACTTTGAAATTTCCTCATTGATTTGATTTATATGAGATGCACATGGACCATTAATTTTTATATGATCCTAATGAGATAATCACACTTGGAAACCTCTCTCCTATCCTTGAGATATGTTGACCCTATTGACTAGTTTAACCCCAACACAAACTGTTAAATCTTATATGTTAGTATGCGATATCATGTATACTTTAAGATATTGATAAAATTTAAAATATTTAAGGATTATTTTAATCCAAATATTAATTTTTTAAATCTCAAACTTGACACTTGCATGAACATCCTACCCTACAGGTCCAACTTTGAAGCTCCATAACTTGAGCTAGAAATCCTGTGCAGATGTGAAACTTGAAGAGCATGTTCTTGGGATGAAAAAATCCATGGAACTAAGATATTTTAGCTAATAAGGCTATCTAAAGTTTAATTATAAAATGTACAATTGAATTTGTCTATTTCACTTTTTCATGACATCTTGATGAGGATGTGGTTCATCTAGACTTGTGCTTCATTTTTTGCATGAATATCCAAGGCTCCAATAAACTCCTAAAGATTGTGAAAACCATGCCTCATACTCCAGAATGTCATGATAACCATGGAGACCTGATTTATTTAATTTAGAAAATCTAAGCTTTAAGTTAACATAGAGTGGTTCAAAATCTTTGTAGTCTGCATGAGATGTTTTGAACCATTCATTCCATCTAGAACTTTGGATCTTTTATTCAACATGAACTCTTTTTAGCTTTTTATTTCACACCAAAACCCATAAAATCTTTATTGTAATGTCAAATTCTATATGTGAGCCAAAATTAGCCAACATTTTTTGTGACATCCTAGGGTTACATGCCTTCTATGCAAGATTAGTGGCCTTAAACTTGTCAATTGGGCATATAGAGTCCCAAATATTCTCTCAACTAATCATGAAGATAAAATAAGGCTATCCCTATCTAGAACCTTCTTTGAAGTAAGAATAACAAAAATAAAATAGAGAAACAAAGTGCCTAAGGAACTTATGAAAAGGAAACACTCAATAAAAAGAAAATGTGCACAAGGCACTTAAAAGAAAGCATAAAAAGATACTATAATAGGTATAATATGTTACAATGGATGCAATGCTTATAGTAAAAAGGCTTCAAATAAATTCCATTTAATGGGATGGGTAATACCTCTCTATCTATTTGAGAAAGATGAAAATAAATATGTTCTTTACATCTATGGATCAAATAAGGACCACTCCACAAGCTGTCAAAGTTGGTATGGTTGCCTGGTTTGGCACTATTTGAGTCCCATTTGAGGACTAGGTCTCCTTCTTTGAATCTCCTTGTTGTAGCTCTCTTTTAAAAGGATTTTTTTACCTAAGCTTGATATAATTCCATAGTCTCCATAGGAATTTCCCTAATTTCTTCCAGCTCCATGAGCTTTATCATCCTCACATTCATGGGATTATCCTCCATCAACTCAAGCTAATGGCCTAATTCTAATGCAGGTAGCTCAAGAGAGATAGACAATTTGGATTTCCTTATATAAAAAATAACATATGGATAATTACCAATGGTAGATTTAGGAGTCACTATTTATCCCATAAGGATATCTTTAGTTTGGTGTGCCACATTCTCTACTTCTCTTCCATAGTCCTCCTAATGATTCTTAGCAAATTCTTATGTGTGGAATCTACCGGTCCATTTCCTTATGGATAATAGTTGGAAGAGGTGCTGAGGTATATGCCTATTTAAAATCCAACTAAACTATCTTCATACCAAGGAATACCAATGAATTATCAAAAATTATAGTGGATGGGACACGAAACATGGTCACAATGCTATCATAGAAGTCCAAAATTGCACCTTCATTATGCACCTTCAAAGCAATGACTTCCACCTACCTAGTGAAGTAGTCAATTATAGTGAGCACATATTTATGCCCTGTACTTGATGGTGGATTGATCATGCCTATGAATTCTAACCCCCATTACATGAAGGGTTTCTCCACTTGAATTAGATTGAGCAGAAGGGCTGCTAGTTTTTGCTTTCTTGTAAAGAGGGCACACTTCTAACATTTTCTAACCCATACACAATCATATTTAAAAATATTGGTCTAGTAATAACTATCCCTCATTACCTTTTTTTTTATGGTTTTAGGTGTAAAATTACCTCATGTAGGTCCATCATGAAATTGTTCCAAGAGTTTGGTCACTTGGGTCATCATATATGCATGTAAGGAGTACCCCATTGAGGTCCCTTCTAAAAATAACCCCATAAACAAATTAATAAGGTATGGATTGAATCCTGAAATACCTTCTTTTGGCTCTATCAAAACCTTAAGGGCATTCTCCTATTATCAACAAGTGAGGCATATCTTGAAGCCATCTCTTTTAAAGTGAATGTACACCTACTTATGAGTTGTCTTAGGTCACCAAAATAGCTTCCTTTTCTTCTTGGAGGTCATTTACCATGTTCTCACACAATCCCTTTCCCCTAAATAGCTTAGCAACTTTGATTTCCACCTCATATTCCATGACCTTGATGATCCAACCTGTGTATTTTTCACTCAAATCCTTATTAAGAATAAGGTCCCTAACCCTAGGGTGAGAAAACATAATAATGTTGATGATGGAGAGAATTGGTATGAAATTCTTGAGACTCTTCAAGGCTGAAATAACCTAGATTTAAATGAAAGTATACCTCACCTCATATCCTTGCAACCATTGACTAAAAAAGAAAAATAGATACTTCATTTCTTCACCATTCTTCTGCATCAACATATCTTATATGTTATCAACATTGGAAGAGGTGTACAAGATGAATTCCTTAGAAAAATTAGGATTTATGAGTGAGGGGGCATGAGCAATGCCCTTATTGATGGCATCAAAAACATCCTTGCTTTCATCTAACTAAGAAAACACTTGGATTTCCTTTAGCATGATGGTGATAGGTTTGACCAGGTTTTGTAAAAATAGGTATGAAGCTTCTCACAAAGTTTATCTTCCCAAGGAATCTCTAGATCCACTTCTTTTGTTTTGCTAATGACAAGGTTAAGATATCACTTACTCTATCAAGGCTAATGAATAATCTTTATTTTGAAATAATGTGACATAATAGCTTACCTTAATTCAAAGAGAAAACACATTTATTTGGATTTAAAGAGATCCCATACTCTTTGCATCTCTATAATATTAGCTTTAAATTGTCCATGTGCTCATTATCTTTTGTAGATAAGACTATGATGTCATCCAAGTAGACCAGCACCTTTTGGTTTAGCAAACCGTGGAAGGTCATGTCCAATTCTCTTTGAAAGGTTTCCCGAATATTGGACAATCCAAAAGGCATCTTCTAGTAAGCAAGTATGCCCCACTTGGTGGTGAAGGCAATATTGTACTAGTCTTCCTCTCTCATTAGTACCTAGTTTTAACCTAAATATTCATCCAAGAGAGAGAATCATTATAAACTAACCACTATTTGAAGGAGTTGATCCCTAGATGGTAGAGGGTAATGATCCTTCAAAGAGACTATATTAAAGTCCTTAAAGTCCACACATAACCTAATTTCCTCATTCTTCTTCCTAATAGGTACTATATTAGCTACCCATGAGGAGTGCTTAATTGGAAAGATGATCTTGGATTCAATCAACTTGGTCAATTCCTTCCTCATGAGCTCTTCAATCTTGGGGTTTATAGGCCTCTACTTCTACCTAATAGTTTTGGAATCAACTTATTGTTCTATAATGTGTTAGGCTAATTTAGGATCAAATCCCCTTAGGCCACTATATTTCCAAGCAAATATGTTTGCATATTCCATAAAAGTATCTGTGAAATCATGCCTTTCAATCTTAGTGCTTACCTTTCCAACCTTGAGGAGCTTTTCCTTAAAGATAAGGACTCTCTCATAGTTCTCTTCATTTTTTAACATCTATGCCTTATCCTTCCTCATATGATCTCCTTCATGGAAGAGACCTTCTAAGGTGAATAAACCTTTAAGAAGCTTATTGGACCTTAATTGAATAATCTGCTACCCATATTGATGCTACAATTTTCCTTGGTTGATGGAGAAGAACTATGTTTACTATTATAAGAAGCATGAAATTTGTTGGTCATTTTCAAAGACCTGCCAATGAGCTTCATTATCTGACACTGATGGTATTATTACCACTTTTAAATGTGGTTATACTTTTGTCCTTTTCAATTCATTTGGGACATAAAAATGAGCCCCCATAGCTGCTAGCTTATCAACATGTTCATTTTGGCTCTTTGGGATTGGATGGATGTTAAAGGCCTTAGAGTCCTTAATTAGGTCCTACACTGTATGTTTGTAAGACTTCATTATGGGTTTCTTAATGATATTTTGGCCTCTAACTTTGTGCATAATCAATTAACTATCCCCATAGACTTGCAAATGCTTGATCCCTCTCTTACTATCCCATTGAAGGCCATGAAAAAGGCCCTCATATTTTGTTGCATTGTAGGAATAACTAAATTGGAACTTATATGAAGAGAATTAATTTCCATTTAAAGGGGATACTAGCATAACACCTCCACCATATCCATGTTTAATCCTTGATCCATCAAAGAATAATTTACATAAAATAGTATGATATTTTAAAGGCCTTATAAGGGATGGAATTGATTAGATTTCTTCATGTAAATAATAGATGTCCAAGTCCCTTTCTTCAATACCCTCTAAGGGGTCTACCAACTGAATTAAATTTTATATTTCTTCGAAGAACACATCTAGTATCTCTTTTGGATGAGTCTTTATCTCCTACCCCATTGCAAATTCATCCTCATCAATAATTAAGAAATTGATGTTAATATTATCTAGTCCATAGGGATCTATGTGGAATTATGTAATGGGCTTAGCTTTGATTGACAATTTGGTCCCATATCTAATTTTGAATGCCATATATGACAAATATACTACAAGTTATCCTCCTATATTTATTTTGAACTCTCTGGATAAGCATAGTGCAAATTAAGGAGGCACATCAAGGATCTATACATCTTTATCCATTAAGACATTAGGATAAGAATGAAAGGTCATATTGAGGTTTATGATTATGCCAGATGGCTTGGTAGAAGAACCATCAGGTTAAAATACCAATTTAGACTAGGGCTCATAGTTTAGAGTAAGTTGATCAGCTATGGACTTTAGAATTATCAAGGTAGTAGCCCCACTATTCACTAAGCAATTATTCACTAGATAGTTACCAATGATCATTGAGATGTAGAAGGGAGGAGGCTTGGTCACCTTACTTGATTTCCCTTCACTATTCCCTTTGGCTAAATTGGTGAGAACCTCATTCACCTTGCTTGGTTCCTTATCTATAACTGTTGTAACATTCATCTTGGAAAAACCTTCCTAAAGAATGTCTACTTGACCAGACATAGAGAGCATATCCCACATGGCACACTCACATTAGATTTCTTCATTTGTTCAATAATGTTGATGGTGAACTACTAACCTTTTATTATTCTTTGGGAGCCACCACTGATGTTTGTTAAAATTGTGAGCCTTAAGGCATAAAAAGATTCCCTTGATTCTATTTTTTTAGAGGTACTAGAACCTTTGGAGTGATAATAGGTTCATTTGGATTTGTTAGTAAAGGAGTAATGGTAGGAAGTTATTTGAATTATTATTAATTACCATCCATGTTACTTATTTTAAATCTTGTATTTAGAACCATTGATATGTAGGCTTGGGTAGAACTAGCCTACCGATTAGATGCATAACACTCTTATTGATCATACTTGACCATGGTGGCATCCAAATGGTTTGGTACTTGATTAGACTCTTGACCTTGTGGAGGCTCTTCTATTTTTGTAATCATGGGGATTTCTATGTTTTGAGACATTAAGACTTGATTGTATCCATAATTAGTAGCTTACTACCATTAATCATTGAAGGCTTGTTTGAGGTAAATATTTGGGACAATATGTTGACTAAAAGAATAATTCCAAGGCATGGTTCTCATATCTTCTTGAGCCACATTATTTTGAACTTAGAAAAAAGTGTTGGAAGTGCTTGAAATAATAGGATTATAATTACTTTACCTATTATAGTCATGTTGCCCTTATCCTTGGTTTTGACCTTGGCCTTGGCCTTGGTATTTCTCTTTGTATGGTGGCTTATTTTCTTTAAAATATTGCTAATAAGGTTGATATGAACCTTGATAAGGCCTATTGAAAACATGATGCATCTTAACATTTACTAGATAATTTCCCAAAGAATGAAACATGCTTTTAAGCTCTTGGAAGTTCTTTTGGTCTTGGGAATCACTAGATTCACTAGTGGAAGCTTTCTCTTGTTTTTGTGTAGGGGAAATGACATACAGTGGAAGGATAAAAATAGGAGGTGTTCTAATTTCAAGAAATAAGTTCATTTGTGGTCTAGGTATAAGCTTTCCAACTTGAACCAAACAATTTTATGCTTTGATGCCCACCTCATAAGCATTTAGAAGTATGTTTCCTCTCAAAGATTGGATCATCACTACTATATCATTATTTAAATCCTTAAAACAATATAGAAAGGCAAAGTTAGGGGTTGGTCTAACTAGGACTAGGATTATATCTAAAGTTTTTTGGAACCTTGTGTTGAAGTCTTGCATGACTTCATGAGGGGCTCTATTAATGGTAGTTAGTTTCTCTACAAGTGACAAATGGTCACTTTTATCCTTAGATATTATACACAAATCATATCCTAATTGGTTCCATGTTTGAATGGAATTATCAACAAGGCCTCTATACCAATCTAGGGCCTTTCCTTTAAAGGAAGTATCTAATAACCTAATATCTATATTTTTCTCATTGAAATTATGGATATTGCAAAAACTAGCTATGTCCATGAGGTACTCAGAAGGTGTTATAGCTTGGTCTTGAATATAATAAGGGACACTTTTAAGGGTTAATAATAGAATAGGATCATAGTGGGGAAGGGCCAAAGGATTCTAGCCTTTAAAATCCATAAAATATCTAGGGACTATCATGGCAATGAAAGGATTTAACAAAGGTCTCCTTGTAGGTATAGGCCTTGAAAATGACATAGGAGCAAAGGTTCCTTGATATGGATGTGTATTGGAAAACCTTAATATTTTTACTAAAATTAAAGGTAGTTCTAAAAAATAAAAGGGAATACCTTTAAATTTGACCTTGTTGTCACCTTTGGCATGAGAGACATCTACTACTCTACACTAGAGTGTTTATTATTCCTTTAGAACTATCAGATGTTGCTACATGAAGTTATGACTATTGGAAATAGATCAAACCATCATCAAAATTAATCAATATTTTATTCATATTAGGTCCCAATAGACATGCCATATACTATTGTAGGCTCAATTTTCACCCTTATTGAGGTTTCTTCAGGCCCTTTCGAATTAAGCTACATAATGGGAACAACCCTAGACTGTGGGTCACCTATAATGGGGTTGAACCTCTAGAGAAGGATGATTTCCTCTTGATGCTCACCTAAACTAATGTTGGTCATAGGGAAAAGGGTTAAAAAGAGGATATGGTGTCCTAAAAAGGATAAAAAGGTGATACACCAAAGTTAAATGGACACTCATACAAGCTTTAACACATACTAGATCAACATAAGACAACTATAGCTTACACAACCTCACAATTTTACTAATTACATAAATATTTCATAGAAAAGGTTCCAAGTAGAACACTAATCTAGACCTAAAAATTAAATTGAAAACACCTTCAAAGAGGAAAGTAGAAGGACAATAAACTAGGAAGACTCCCCTTCAAAAATTCACCTTACACAAGCATGCTAAGCACTAATTAAAGACAAGATATAGGCAAAGAGTTGATCCTATTACTTCAAAAGGTAGTTATTACAATATATTTATAGGCTTTAACCATATCAAATGAGTACACTTTTACAAGGGTCTCAATGAGTGTCCTTATATTAGAAAGAATAAAAATTTTATAGGAGCTGAGAACCCCCTTAATGGGAATGAGACTAGGATATATAGGAGAAGGGAGAGAGAGAAATAACATTGGAGCACATCATCAGAGAGGTAACACACTATCTCAAATTATTAATTAAAACTTGAGATGCCACTTTTTTCTTAATTGCTTCATCAACCTTTTGATCAATCAGGACACTGTTTGTTATCTACAAAGTTAAAAAGGTTCCATAAGGCTTCAATAATGCATTGAATGATCCTAGCTACAACTTCTAACACTAGACCTTTTATTTGATCCTTCATGCCATCTCTCATTTGAAGATAAAACTTCATGCTCATGGATCTGATATAATCATGGCTTTATGTATTTTAGGTATCTATTTGTCAAAAATAAGACCATGTTGAAGGATGAATACCCTCTTCATGACCCCAAACACCTAGCCTTGATCAAATCTAGACCAAATTTTTTCTATAGATATAAAACAAATATTATTTAGTGGTTTTCATATAATCACATATATTGATGCAAAATTATATATTGCATAGATTTTCTCTTGATGTTTATTAGGTCTAAAAGACCTATTTTTTCCTTTGAGCATCCATATAAATCAAGGAATTCATCATATATATGGAACTTTATTTAAAGAATGGTAAATATAGTCATAAAATAAACCCCATATGCCATAAACCTTAAAATAAGAGGTCTATATTTATCTTTAATAGTATCCCTTTATGTTTTTTATACTTGACTACATGACTATTGCCTTTTAATGGTGCTCAAATGAGTTTTAATGATGATATATCCCCTTTGAAAAGCTTACCCTGATTCGACCCTAGTCACATGTTCAACCTTACATCAAAGATCCCTTCATATTTTGAATTTGAACCTCACTCATTGATTTTATTTATATAATATTCATGTGGACCATTTATTTTCCTAGGATCCTAATGAGTTAATGACACTTGGTAACCTCTCATCTGTCCTTGAGATATGCTGACCTTGTTGACTAGTTTGACCCAAGTGTGAATTTTTATATCTTATGTGTCAGTATGTGAGCTCACATAGACCATTAGATCTTGATCAAATTTAAGATTTTTAATATTTTTTGAATCTAAATGGTCATTTTGTGAAGCTCAAACTTAACACTCACATGAATGTCCTACCTTGCAGGTCCAACTTTGAAGCTCCATAACTTGAGCTAACAAGCCTGTGCAAACATGAAAATTGTAGAGCATATTATTGGCTTGAATAAATCCATGATGATATAAAATTTTGGATCCCAAGGATATCTAAGGTACACTTATAAAATTCTCAAGTGAACTGGTCTACTCCATTATTGTATAATATTTTAATGATGATCTAGTTCATTTAGAATTATGATTGATATTTTACATGAATATCTAAGGCTCAAATGAGCTCTTAAGACCTATGAAAAACCTACCTCATGCTCTTGAATGTCATAACCACCATGGAGACCTACCTTCTTGAATTTATACAATCTACACTTTAAGTCAACTTAGAGTGTTTAAAAAGCTTTGCAAGCTACATGATATCTTTTGGACCACTCATTTCATCCAGGACTTTAGATATTTTGTTTAACATGAACTCTACTTATATTTTTGTTTCATACCAACACCCCTATAATCCTTATTGTAATTTCAAGTTATGTATGTGGGCCAAAATTAGCCAACATTTTTGGTGACATCCCAGGATGACATGCCTGTTATATAAGATTAGTGGCCTTAAACTAGTTTATTGGGCATATAGAGTCCTAAGTCTTCTCTCAATTGATCATGAAGATAAAAAAAGGCTATCCATATTTTAAACCTTCTTTGAAGAAAAAAGAACAAAAATAAAATAAAGCAACAAAGTGCCCAAGGCACTTATGAAAAGGAAACACATAATAGAAAGAAAATGTGCATAGGGCACTTAGAAGAAATCATAAAAAGCTAATCTAATATGTAAATATGTTATAATAGATGGAATAATTATAGTAACAAGGATTAAAATGAATTCCATTGATTGGGATGGGTAATACCTCTCCATTCAGTTGAACAAGCTGAAATGCATTATGTTCTCTACATCTATAGATCGAATAAAGACCACTCCACAAGCTATCAAAGTTGGTATGGTTTCCTAGTTTGGCCATATTTGAGTCCCATTTGAGGACTAGGTCCCCTTCCTTGAAGATCCTTAGTGTATCTCTCTTATCAAAGGATTTTTTGACTTGATCTTGATGTGACTCCAAAGACTTCATAGTAATCTCCTTAGTTTCTTCCAATTCCATGAGCTCTATCATCCTCACATTCATGGGCTTATCCTCCATAAACTTAAGTTGATGGCCTAAATCTAATGCAATTAGCTCAAGAGAGATAGGCAATTTGTCTTCCCTTCCATACATAAGAATATATGGAGAATTACCAATGACAACATTAGGATTCACTCTACTAGCCCATAAGGTTGTCCTTAGTTTGGTGTGCCACATTTTCTAGTTCTCTTCCATGGTCATCCTAATGATCCTTAACAAATTCTTGTTTATGGACTTTTCTAGTCCATTTCATTGAGGATAATATTTGGAAGCGGTTCTAAGTTAGATGCCTAATTTGAGATCCCACTCACATTTTTTCATACCAAGGAATGCCAATGCATTATCAAAAATTATGGTAGCTAAGACACCAAACCTGGTCACAATACTATCATAGAAGTCCAAAACTACACCTTCGTTAGCCTCCTTCAAGTCAATGGATTCCATCTAATTTCAATACCTTCTTTTGGCTCTATCCAAACCTTGGAGGCATTATATTGTTGTTAAGAAGTTATCCATATCTTGAAGATAACTCTTTTTAAGTGGAGGTGCACTTACTTGTGAGTTGTCTTCAGTCACCAAAATAGCTTCCTTATCTTCCTAGAGGTCTTTTATCATGTGATCACTCAAGCCCTTACCCTTGAACAACTTGGTGAATTTGATCTCTACATCATATTTCATGACCTTGGTGATCCAACCTTCTTTTTTTTCACTCAAATCCTTATTAAGGAGAAAGTCCCTAACCCCAGGGTGAAACACCATTAGATGGATCCTAATATTAGAGAGCATTGGTATGAATTTATTGAGACTCCTCGAGGATAAAATATTTTAATTTTCAATTAAAGTATACCTCACCTCATAACCTTCTAGCCTTTGACTAAAAAAGGCAATTGACTGCTCTATTCCTTCACCGTTCTTTCACATCAGTATAACTAATATGTTTTAAACATTTTAAAAGGTGTATAATATGAAGTCCTTGGAGAAATTAGGATTTATGAGTGAGGGGGATTGTGTAATGACCTACTTGATGGCCTCAAAATCTACCTTTCCTTTACCTAACCAAGCAAACACTTGGATTTTCTTTAGTATGGTGGTGATAAGTTTGACCAGGTCTAAAAAACTAGGTATGAACCTTCATATAAAGTTAATCTTCCCAAGGAAGCTCTGGATCCCCTTCTTGTTCTTTAGTAGGGACAAGACTAAGATAACACTTACTCTATTATAGTCAATGGATAATCCTTATTTTGAAACAATGTGACCCAATAATTTAACTTCATGCTTAGAGAACACACATTTCTTGGGATTTAAAGATATCCCATACTCTCTGCATCTATGGAATATCAGCCTTAGATGATCCATGTGCTCATTAGATTTCTTGGGGAAGACTATGATGTCATCCAAGTAGACTAGTACCATTTGGTTTAGCATCCCTTGTAAGGCCATTCCATTACTCTATGAAAGTTTTCCATAGTATTGGACAATCCAAAAGGCATCCTCTAGTAATAAAATATGGCCCACTTGGTGGTGAAGGTAGTCTTGTACTGGTCTTCCTCTCTCACTAGCACCTAGTTATAACCTAAATATCCATCCAAGAGAGAGAAGCATTCTGAAGTAACAAATATTTTAAGGAGTTTCTCCATGGATGGTAGAAGATAATGATCCTTCAAATAGATGCTATTAAACTACTTGAGGTCCACACATAACCTAATTTCTACATTCTTCTTCCTGATAGGTACTAGATTAGCTACCCATGAGGAGTGCTTAATTGGAAAGATGATATTAGATTCAATATACTTAGTCAATTCCTTCCTCATGATATATTTAATGTTGGGGTTTTTGGCCTCTACTTTTTATTGATAGGATTGTCATCAAATTTTAGTTCTATAGTGTGTTGGGCTAGTTTAGGATCAAATCCCCTTAGGTCACTATAATTCCAAGTAAAGATGTCTGCATATTCCTTACAAAGCTCTATGAAAGCATGCCTTTCAATATTGAGGCTTTTGATTATGTCAAATGGATTGGTAGAAAAACCATCAAGTTACATTATCCCTTTAGACTGGGGCTCATATTTTAGACTAAGATAATTAGCTTTAGACTTTAGCATTATCAAGGTACTAGCCCCACTATCCACTAAGGAATTATGCATTAGAGAGTTACCAATGATCACTAAAATGTAGAAGGGAGGAGGTTTGCCCACCTTTCTTGATTTCCCTTCATTAGGCCCTTTGGCTGCATTGGTGAGAACCTCATTCACCTTGCCTGGTGGCTTTTTTTCAACTATTGTAACATTAATCTTGGAAAAACCTTCATAAATAATGTCCACTTGACCAGACATAGAAAACATATCCCATATTTGTACACTCACAATAGATTTCTTCATTTGTTTAATAATGTTGATAGGTAAGCCACAAACCTTCACTTGTGCTTTAGGAGCCACCACTATTATTTTTTGAACTTGTAAGCCTTAGGGCACAAAAATATTCCCTTGATTTTAATTTTTTGGAGATACTAGAACCTTTGAAGTGATAATAGGTTCATTTAGATTTGTCAGTGAAGGAGTAATGGTAGGAATTTATTTGATATCTTCCCAGTTAGCATCCATGTTCCTTATTTTAAATATTGTATTTATTTCCACTAATATGTAGGCTTGGATAGAACTAGTCTACTGGTTGGAGGCACAACACTCTTATTGCTCATAATTGAAAATGGTGGTATCTAGCTACTTTTATTCCTAATTAGACCCTTGACCTTGTGGGGGTTCTTCTAGTTTTGTCATCATGGGGATTTCTATGTTTTGGGACATTAAGGCTTGATTGTATCCATAATTAGTAGCATAATACCATTGATCATTGAAGGCTTGGTTGAGGTTAATATTTGGGATAATATGTTGACCAAAATACTAATTCCAAGGCATGGTTTCCCCAGCTTCTTGAGCCACATTGTTTTGAACTAGGACCAAGGTGTTGAAAGTGATTGCAATGTTAGGATCATAGTTACTTTGATATTATAGCCATGTTGCCCTTGTCCTTGGTTTTGACCTTGGCCTTGGGATTGGTAGTTCACTTTGTATGGTGGATTATTTTCTTGAAAATATTGCTACTGAGGTTTATATGAACCTTGATAAGGCCTATTGAAATCCTTATACATCTTTACATTTACTATCTCATTTCCCAAAGATTGAAACATGCTCTTAAGCTCTTGGAAGTTCTTTTGGTCTCATAAATCACTAGATCCACTAGTGGAAGATTTCTTTTATTTTGGTGTAGGTATTACAAAAATTGTTGGTGTAGGAAGAATTACATCCAATAGAGGGATAAAAATAGAAGGTTGTCTAATTTCAAGAAATAAGGGCATTGGTGGTCTAGGTGTAAGCTTTCCAACTTAAACCAGATAATTTTTTTCTTTGATGGCCACCTCATAAGCATATGGAAGTATATTTCCTCCCATATATTATATCATCACTATTATTTCACTATTTAAATCCTTAAAATAATATATAAGGGCAAAGTTAGGGTTGGTCTAACTGAGGCTGAGATTCTATCCCAAGTTTTTTGTAACCTTGTGTTGAAGTCTTGCATGACTTCACAAGGATCTATTTTAATGGAAATTAGTTTCTCTACAAGTGGAAAATGGTCACTTTCATCCTCAAATATTTTACACAAAACCTCTCCTAATTGGTCCCATGTTTACATGGAATTAGTAGTAAGGCCTCTTAACCAATCTAGGGTCTTTCCTATAAAATAAGTAGTTAATAACCTAATAGCTATATTTTCCTTAGTGACATTATGGATATTGCAAAAATTAGCTATGTCTATGAGGTGCTCAAAAGGTTTTTTAGCTTGGTCTCTAGTGTAATAAGGGACACTTTCAAGGGCTGATACTAGAATATGATCATAGTGGGGGAGGGCTAGAGGACTCTAGCCATTGAAATCCACAAAAGATTTAGTGACTATTATGTTAATGAAAGCATTTAACAAAGGTCTCCTTGTAGGATTAGGGCTTGAAAATGACATGGGAGCAAAGGTTCCTTGATATGGATGTGTATTGTCAAACCTTAATCTTAGAAAAATTCAAAGGGAATACCTCTTGAAGTTGACCTTGTTGTCACTTTTGGCATGAGAGACAACTACTACTCTACATCAGAGTGTTGATTGGTCCTTTAAGTTACCAGATGTTGTTGCATGAGGTTATGACTACTCTAAACTAGCCAAAATATTTTCAAATTACATCCCATCGAGTGTGATAGAAACTATTATAAGCTCAATATTCACCCTTATTAAGGGTTATTCAAGCCCTTTCCAATTGAGCTACACAATGGGAATAATCCCAGGCTATGGGTCACCTATAATGGGGTTAGACCTTTAGAGAAGGATAACTTCATTTTGATGCTCACCTAAACTAATGTTAGTTACATCGAAAATAGATATAAAAAGGACAAGGGCTCTTAATAAGGATAAAAAGGTGATGCACCAAAGTTAAATGGACACTCATATAAGCTTAAAGACACACTAGATCAATATAGGATAACTATAGCTTACACAACCTCACAATCTCACTAGTTGCATAAATATTTCATAGAAGATGTTCTTAGTAGAACGCTAATCTGGACCTACAAGTTAACTTGAAAAAACCTTCAAAGAGGTAAGAAGAAGGACATTAAACTAAGAATAATCTCCTTCACAAATTCACCATACACAAGCATGCTAAGCACTGATTGATGACAAGAGCTAGGTAAAAAGTTGATCTTATTACTTCAAAAGGCAATTCTTATAATATTTTGATAGGGTTTAACCATATCAAATGAGTAAAATTTTGTAAAGTTCTCAATTAGTATCCTTGTCTCAAAAAGAATGAAAAAATCCTAAAAGCTAAGAACCCCCATAATAGGAATGAGACTAGGATATATAGGAGAAGAGATATAAAGAATGCAGGAGCACATCATCAGAGAGGAAATACACCATCCCAGATCATTAATTGAAACTTGAGCTACCACTTTTTGATTGACTACTTTACCACCCTTTTAATCAATCAAGACATTGTTTGTGGCCTTCTAAGTTGAAAAGGTTCCATAAAGCTCTAGGAACACATTGAATGCTCCTAGTTGTAACTCCCAAAACTAGACCTTTAATTTTATCCTCCACACCATCTCTCATTTTAACATAAAATATTCATGCTCATAGATCTTATAGAATCATGGATTTGTGTATTTTAGGTACTTGTTTATCAAAAATAAGACCATGCTCAAGCATGAAGACCCTCTTCATGATCCCAGACACCTACCTTGATCAAATCTGGACTAAATCCTTTCTATAGATGGAAAACCAATCTCCTTTATTAGTTTTCCTATAGCCACATATATCAATGTAGACCTATAAACTGCATAGTTTTTATATTGATCTCTATTAGGTCTAAAATACCTATTTTTGCCTTTGAGCATCCATAAAAATGGAAGACTTCATCATATATAGGGACCATTCTTTAAATAATGGTAAATACAGTCATAAAATGGAACATATATGCCACAACCTTCAAACCATAGGTCTATATTTTACTTTAATGTCATTCCTTTATGTTCTTTATACCTAAAAGTATGGTTATGACCTTTTAATGGTGCTCGAATGAGTTTTAATGGTTGCATATGCCCTTTAAAAATCTTGCCCTAGTTCCACCTTGGTCACATGTTTGACCTTCCATTGAAGATCCCTTAGTCTTTTAACTTTGAACCTTTCTCATTGATTTTATTTACATGCGATGAAAAAAACCATTGATTTTCTTAGGAGCCTAATAAGCTAATGACACTTGGTAATATCTCACCTATCCTTGAGATACGCTAACCTTGTTAACCTCATGCATGCCATTAGATTTTGATGTATAATGCAATATGAGCCTTTTATCTAGATCCACTGACCTTTAGACTTTAACTAGCACCATTGGATCAATATGTATGAGGCAATTCCTACCTTTGATTTACCTGGGCCCACTTTCCTATTAGTTTGTATGCACCATTAGATTTTTGGTGTAAATGAATGTTAATCATTGATATATATTGGACCAACTCTTTTTTTAGTTTCCTTTCACTATTTGATCTCTACTTAGTTGATCAGCACCATCAGATCTTGTCCAACCTATATCTCTTTAAGGGATTTTATCCCAGGGACCTTTTGACTAGTTTGACCCTAGTGCAAACTATTATATCTTATGTGTCAGTATGAAAGCTCATGTGGACCATTAGATATTAATCATATTTAAAAATTTTAAGGGATTTTTGAATCCAAATGATCATTTTTTGAGGCTCAAACTTGACACTTGCATGATTGTCCTACCCTACATGTCCAAATTTAAAATTCCATAACTTGAGCTAAAAATCTCACACAAATGTGAAACTTGTAGAGCATGTTCTTATCATGAAGAAATCCATGGTGTTATATTATTTTGTCTTACTAGGCTATCTGAGGTGTACCTATAAACAAGTGAACTAATTTTATCCATTTTTACATGATGTCTTGATGACAGTTTGGTTCATTTAGACTTATGCTTGATCTTTTATATGAATCTCCAAGGCTCAGATGAACTCTTAAGGCCAATGAAAAGAATGATTCATGCTCTTGAATGTCATGGCCACCATGGATACCTAATTTATTAAATTTATAAAAGCTACACTTTAAGTCAACTTAGAGTGTTTCAAAAGCTTTACAGGCTGCATGAGATCTTTTGGACCACTCATTACATCTAGAACTTTGGATATTTTGTTCAACATAAACTCTGATCAGCTTCTTGTTTCACACTAAGACCCATAAAATCTTTACTAAAATGTCAAGTTTTGTATGTGGTAAAAAATTAGCCAATAGGGACACTAACATCGATGTAGGCATTTAGATGGAACACAAGTGTTTGAGAATTTGGAAAATAGGTCTAGGTCCAAATAATTTAGATAATGATACTGATCAAGTTTATAATATTTTTCATAGTATAGAATCCTTGGCCATTATAATAACAGTGGTTGGACTAATAAAAAATAAATTTGACACAAATAGATAGTGAATGCAAGCCTTTTACCAATAGTAAGGTCTTATAGCTGAAGGGTATAACCATAAAGGTATTTTCTAGGGGTAGAAGATTGAGGTGTTATATAATTTAGATTTAGTGTCTACATCCTCCCCCTTTAGTCTAGTAATAAAATTACTAGTTTAAAGGAAATAAATATGTACCTAGGTGTGTATAACATGCATTGCCTTTACATGAGTAAATAACAGTGTTTTGTTGGTGAATGATTTGAAACCAAGTTCATGTTATAATATGTAATTGATCCATATACTATATAATTTAAATAATTTGAAATTTTTTAAAGTAAAGAGAGTGAGGTTAGGATTACCCCTGTGTATATGTAACCATCTTGCCTTTTGATAATTTGATTTGAAGAGATGCATTGTTGTGAAACCTTGGGGCTGATATTAGGAAAATTTGGAAACTTATAAGTTCATACATACATACATACATACATACATACATATACATATACATATATATATATATATATATATATATATATATATATATATATATATATATATATATATATATTATAGAGAGAAAGAGAAAGAGAGGAGGACAACATGCCCTAAATCTTGGTGGAAAGGTGAGTTTCCATATGACCATTAAGCATATCTCAATCATGCAACCCAATCATACATATAACATAGTGATTATGAGTGATCCAATCAAATCACACTATATATATGGTGAAGCTAGATGATTTAATCAATTATAACTTATAATACTGGTAATATTTAGTGATTTGATCATGTCAACCTTGCCAAAACATGAACCAAATACTATAGTATATTGGTTGAATAAAGTCCTTAGAAGTCCATACTGGGTAGGATAACAATCCATAGTAGTATTTAAAATTTTAAAGTTGATTTGATTTTTCAATTTGAGGTGTTATTTTCATGGAACATACACCTCATATATGTTCCAACCTTAAACCTAGGTATAAAAATGGTACTAATGTATAGAATGCTACCAAAAATGTGTATCTTAATCATGTAACTATTAAATTCGGCCAATTAAAATTTTTACAATTGTGGAGGATATGTTTCATGACATGTCCCATGAAATATGTAGAATATAAAAACTAGTGTGTGTGTGGAGAACATGTTTTCATAACATGCCCCCACTATAATATATAAATGTTGAATACCTAATAAGTATAGAGGTCATGCCTTTTGACATTCCCCCTCTAAAATATGAAATTTTAAAGATATGTAATCCATGCCTTTATGACATGACCCTCGTGATATGACCCCCCTTTTAAGTTATGTGGAAGTAAAAATTGGTAGTTACCTTACCTCAAATGGATATGATAAATATATAATATGTGTATGGATCATGTAACATAAAGAGGTATCATGTCTAGGTATATATAGCAATGTGGTACATAATATGTGATCACATCAATTCCTAAAATGCACGAAATAAATCATGGTAACACTATACAATAATAGTACAAACTCATCAAAAAATTAAACACACACAAAAGATCACTCAAAGTCAAGAGGAAAGACAATGTTCCAAGGAGACCTCATACAAGGGGCATGATCAAATGCCACACAATTGAAGGGACATGACTTAGTCAAATGCCCATAAAACATAGAAATACATGTTTAAAGGTCCACATAGAAAAAAATTAGACATATTCAAATATCACAATAGGAAAATATAGGCATGGGGTCCACAATCAATAGAACATATTCAAATACTTGAATATGTAATATAATTGAAGATAATAATAAGCAAGGAAAACACTCAAGGTAGTGTAACAAATAAATCATGATATCATAAGCAACCAACATAAGCATATCATAATAGTCCCTAGATATATGTGTTGGTAAAAAATGTCAAATACATAGAGTATCAAGTACAATACAAAATATATAAGCATAGATAAAGGCATGTGTAAGTACATAATCTTAAACATGATAATTAAAATGATCATATAATAATGTAACCTAGATGTATCATGATCAAAGAAAATGATTCCCCCAATGAATTGAGGAGTGAGTAGAGGGAAGGCCTAACATCCATATGTGCATATATCATGTTCATAGGTATGCTTATATCACACTCAAAAGATGCATGAAACATATGTGTATATATAAAAATAAATGACATGCTATCTACCAACATGGAACCGATATGGAAATGCTAATTTTTTTTGGATTTTTGAATGTTTTAAAATTTTTGGTATTTTTGGATTTTTGAATGTTTTAATTTTTTTGGTATTTTTGGAATATTTTAAAATAAATAGACTATCTATGATCTCATCTAATGGATGGCCATAAGTATCTCCCCACTCAAAACCTAGTGAAATAAATTGGTAGTATTACCAAGGAGCATATATAATGGTAATATATTGCATTGTATGATCTGTGATGCTCTATAAATGTTTAATAGGACTATATGGTCATAAGGCAACAAAAAAGTAATGGGGGTTCATGAAATCCATCATAGAGTTATTTGTGGTTTATTTGGAATAGTAAAAATAGGAACATGTTTGGTTGCCATGTGTAACTAAATATGTTGTGTAGTATAGATGAGGATTCGATGGAATTTATTGTGTACCTTTGATGCAATAGTCTCTCAAATATTAGTCACCTAGGAAACGGGATTGCCTATTTCTTACCCTTTCAAAAAGGATTAACCTTAGTAGGTTCGATAATTTATTGCATGGATATAAACTTATTTTTTTCAAGTGGATATTCATATGAGTATATAAGAAAATTTGGATTCAATCACACATTAAATTTATGTAATCTTTAAAATAGTTGTCATAAATCAATAACATGATATTATTAGTGTTTTGATTTTGTGATAAAATCATCAAAATAATTTTTATTGATTTTATGAATGAAACCATGAAAATGTGAGTCATTTACCTTTGGTAGGTGTCTTTAGCATTTTTAGTTTGAAAAGAATGACAATACAACAAAATGTACCATAAGGAGAAGTTAATTTCATATTTTCATGATTTATTGGGTTAATTTTTATTTGGTTATATATGAAAAAACCATCCATAAATGAAAATGTTTCATATCCATTTCTAGAACCAATAATCATATCAATGTTAGGTAATGGAAAGTCATATTTTGGACATGGTTTATTTAATTCATGGTAACTAGTGAAACATTGAATGTCTCCATTAGGCTTGGTGATAGGTAAAATTTTATAAACTCAATCACAATGTGTAATAGATATTATGAATATTACATCTAAGAGTTTTTGAATCTCATATTTTACCTATAAAATAAATTTGGGATGTATTTTATGAATCTTTTGTTTCACAAGTTTTGCATCTAGATAGATTAAAATGGTGTGCATTGCAACTAATGGGTTTATCCTAGGAATATATGAGTAAGCTCAAGTAAATAATTTTGGGAAATAATGTAGGACCTATCAATATTTTATTTCTTCTTCATGTTTCATCATTGTAGCAAATAGTATCGGTTGAGGATATTTATATATTCCATAGTTATATTTTAATATTTATTCATTTAGCCAAATGGACCATTCTAAAATTGAAGGGTGTAGTAGGAATAGTATCAAGTTCATCACCAAATTGAACATGAGCAAAGGTAACATGAGAAAACCTATTCCTAGGATAGAAAGAAGGGAGATCCTCATATGCCTCCAAGTAATCTAGAAATGAATGATCATTCGAGAACTCATCCAATGCAATTTTTTTGGTGAACTATTTTAATTAATCAAATTAGGGTTTAATAATTTAAGATATGTATTAGAATTAGGTACATGCATAATCTTTAAAAAAGGCTCACTATGAGTAGCTTGTTTATGACTTGTAATTTTTTATGAAAATACCAAGCCTTGCCATTTTTATTATTTATAAGAGATCTGAGTTGGGATATAACTTTATTATTTTCCCTAACCCTTATCATTTTTACCCATATTTTAGTAAATATCAAGAACCAAATTCATGGTTAGGCAACTGTGGTGTAGGAGTATTAATTTTTTGGACCATCGCACAATGTTTGAGGGGATCAATATCTATTGGACATGTGTAAATAAATCCATGGTGGTTGAATTTTAGGCATGCATGTAAAGTAAATGGGACTGTATACACATTTCATGTATCTAAAGTCATCCCAAAAATATGTTATAATTTAAATTATTTGGCATAACTTGGCATAAAGTAGGTAATGTATGGGGTCCCATAGTAATATTAAATGCTATTTTATCTAATATTTGGCATAAAATGTTATAAAATCCCTTGATGATCATAATTGAAGATTCCAATTCTTTATCCCTAATTCAAAATAAGGAAATAAAATGTATTTTATAAATGTTGAGGCCCAAACTATTATCCACGAGTACCCTTTTGACTATTTTATTTCCCACACATGCCTAAATGTATAATGGAAATAAATTATTTATATTATGTTCAGGTGGTAAATATTCTTGCTCAAAGGATATATTATGATTTATCCATTTGATGGAGCTTAACACTAAGGCCACATATGGTGGCTCCACATTACTTATTAGTATGTTAATGTGTAATGCATATAAAAGAACATCCATGTAATGGGTAAAATGAATTGATAAGTCCAAGAGTGAATATTTAGGAGTAACCTCATTAGAGCAAGTTATATTCTAGGAAGGATAACATGGTTGTATCATGCATTTCCTTTGGTAGTTTGGGGTAACAGGTAGGTCCTCACTATAAACATTATAAAAATGATAGGTATATAAATATATATGTGATTTGAAGTGATTAGATTTTGGATTGCTCAAGTATTTTATTGATGTCATCATGTATGAAACATGACAAGTAACTACAATTTTTACATACTAAAAAATGAACTAACATATATTTCCATATCAAACATGATTTTTAGAAAAGAAAAGATTCTTATTTTTAAAATTTTGATAGCTTGGAAAGATCTGAAATTAGAATTTGTAGGAAAAATAAAAAACCCTAATCCATCTAAGGTTTTGATAACAATGGTCAAGTTCACCAAAATTTTAACCCTAAATTATATTTGGTATAAGGGTACTATAAGGTTGTGAATATAGAAATGAATAATCATAAGAGTGATAAATAGATATATAGTATCATATTTAATTTTCAAACTCAAATAAATAATATTCCAAATTTATAATAGTAATATATGCTAAAAATAAAATGGTAAAACTACTAATTGATATTTCAATAAATTAGAAATTAGTGTACTTAGTTGGTTCACTATGCATATGTAGATCTAGGTTGAAATAATATGGAAGTGGACTGGATCATGATCCTAGAATAGTGATTAGATTTTTGAATTTTTCATTCTATAACTTGAGATAATTATGTTAGATTTGGACAGTTGTATCAATTCTGGTGTCTAATTTGGATGTAGGTGTCTAGTATAAAGTAGTGAATAGATACAAATGTGACCACATGGATCCTTCTAGGTTTTCTACCACCTTTAAAGGAGATCAGACATCTCTTCCCAAAGATAAGAATATGTTTTCTACAATTTTGTGAGAAATAAAACATCTCTTCCTAGAGATAAAATTAGATGATTGTGTTATTCTATGTTCTTAAATTATCTTTCAGCCAAAACCTCTGAGTTTTGGATCACCCTTGGAGTGATTTTTGGAAAAATGGGTTAGTGGGAACATGGTGTCAAGCTACCCCAAGGATCTCTCTATGGGAATTTTATACATATCTAATACTTTAAATAGGCCCTCAAACTTATGTAATATCCCATATATGTTGGCTTGTGTGTGCATAAAGATGAAATGTGTGATAAATAAGTACATAGAGTGACCTATCTTGTAACACGGAAAATATGTCTCATTGGGTGATCCTTAAATAATTTAGACCAATATGGATACTAACCCTATGAATCATATGGAAATAGGTATGAATATGTCATATTTTCTCATGTTAATGCTTGATTGAATTATTTTAGTAGGTTTCTTTATGAGTTCCCAGTATTTTCTAAGTTGATAGGTTAAGAATGAATTAGGATTGATCTTGTATATACCAATCACTTTTGAAAATATCTCTCACTAAGTCACTTAGGAAAATAATTAGGATACATTTCATTTGTAACTTGGATGAATCTTGGGCACTACACTCTTAGTTTAAAAAGAGACACTAGCATCAACACATGTTTGGCTAGGATGCAAGTGTTCAGGAAGGTAGAAAATAGGTATAGGACCAAAACTTGTAAAGAATGATAATGATCAAGTTTATAAAAAATTTCATAGTATAGAATGCTTGATCATCAAAATAACACTGGTAAGACCAAGAGATAATAAAATTATAACAAAGAGATAGTGAACATGATCCTTTTAATAACGGGAAGGTCTTAGAAGTGAAGGGTACAACCATGATAGGTATTTTCCAAGTCTACAATACTAAGGTGATATATAATTCAAATTTAGTGTCTAGAAGGAGCTAACAAATGAGAAAATCAAATTCAATAGAGAAAAATAAATAAAAATATAAGCACATAGGAGAGCATCCATAAGAGCTTCTAGATAAGGTGAAGGTACTTCTTCTACACTACATAATATTTCAATTAAAAATAACATACCCAATTTCATGTAATTTAATTTAGATACATCTTCAAATGAGATAAGAGTTAATCAATCTATGTTGAATGATGAAAATTAAAACATTAACATGTAACTAATGAATTTGAATTTAGTAATGAAACACATGGAGAAACACAATATAATGAAACATTTATCCATAATGAAGTTTTTGAACATGATGATAATGAACATCACATAATGACCACACTTAATATCTCTCTTAATGAGTATGAATTTACTTTGTATGATGAGTCTAATGTTAACCAACACTTGAATACCCATTTTATGGTTTAATTTCTAATACCATTCAATTTAATAACTAATGTATCTCCTACACCCACACGTCAAAGGATAATGGGATGAACACCAAGCTATTTGACTGAAATATATGAGAAGATATTATAACCTATGGAAGTTAACATATCAAAAAATATAGTTATATGTCATGCTCAATTCATATGAGACTATGTATTTGAGAAGAAAAACCATACAAAATGATGTCAACAATTTGTTCAATTAGTGAAAATGAAAAAAATGTACCCTTTGATGCATAATTTGGGTTAAAAAAAGAAATATAGATGAAATAAAAAATGGAATGGTAAATGATCTAACTAATGCATTTAATAAAATAGGTTATAAAATCATATATATATATATATATATATATATATATATATATATATATATATATATATATATATATGTATGTATATATGGAAAGACTAGTAATAAAAAAGTATATAGTGAGTAAGTCAACATCCAGAGGCCAACTTCTTTGTTAAACAAGTATAACCTTGATCTTGAATGGAAAAAAATAATTAAATTTATAAAAATAATAACAAGACTTGATGAATCTTTACTCATAGATTGTTGGGAACTTAGTGGTAGACTCCCACAAAAAGACAATGTATTAGTTGAATAAAAATATATTTGATTGATTTTTTTTTCATGAAAAGAAAAGGATCTCACCTATTATAAGATATGTTATTAAATCAAAAAAGGTTCAAAAAATTATGAGCCATATGAAAAAAATTTCCTAGACATTACCCATATATAATTTTATTAAAGTCTATTAATATTTTTAATGGGCAATTGATAATTAGCCAAAGGTCATTTGAGATGTGCAAGCATTTGTAATTTACATAGTGATGAGATTATGCAAGAATGAATGGTGGATTCTCCACCTAAAACTTCAAGAGATTTAATTCCTAGTCATTTTTCCAAAGACCATAGGGACACATGTTTTTTTTCCAAATAATGTTTAGATGGAATATGTAACATGTATGGTGGTTTTTCACATTTGACCAACAATATACACAAATAAATTTCACATTAATTTTTAAAGCAAATAGTTTATTTTAAGAATTACTAATATACAAAGTATGAATTAAAATATGGAATAGAGTCATCCAGATATGAGTCAATTAAAACCCAAGTATATGTATTTAATTTCATGTTTGAATTCATGAATAATATTATCCACCCATATGAAAGAGACACACACCAACCAATATGGTAGATAATTAATTCAAGTTTTTCAAGGATGAATTCCCACTTGGAACCATTATTTCAATTTTTGAATTTTCTAAAAACTAAACACTATAACCATAAAATGAGTTTCAATCCTAGAAATATAACTCAATTCAAATAGGAATTTTTATGCATATTACATTTAGACACTCACCTAATAGCATAAAATATAGTTAAAATATTTTGAGGGGGGGAACCAGTTTTACATAAGTTTTGATAGATCACATTCTCTAGAGTTTTTCCAAGGGTGTTTTGAGATATTTTATAAAAATATAAATGTTTTAGAAATCATGTTTAATGCAAACTACATTTGGTTAGAAAATTGTGTAAGATAATTTAATAATTCTTCAATGTTTTACCAGTTAAGCAAGACACAAAAAGAGATGGGTAAATTTTCTTTATATTTTATTTTAGGTTGGGCATGGAAAAGGGGAACATGATAGTGCAGGTTCATATGTAGAAAGATCACTTAAAAAGAGTAGGGATACCACAAGCATGGTGTTGATTTGATCATTACTACAACTAGTGTGACTTGATATAATGAAACAATTTATCAAGGATCAGATAAATATTCTCATGTGAAAATATTCATTTTTTTAATAGAGGAAAAATAAGACAATGTATGAAGATTATTGTACAATACCTAGATTGATGATTTCCACTCAATCTAAATCTCAAATTTTATTTCATGGACTATTTATACTAGGGATATGACATGTGTTTGTTTGGGATATATGAAAATTTTATTGGAATTAATGTGAGTCAAAATAATCAGTTGATGAATGGAATTGTAGAGACATAATTCCTATGAAGACTAGCCATTCATTTAAAAAAGTCAAGAGATGTGAATTCTAATGACCAAATTTTGGTCCTTAAAGAGAGATTTGGATGAGAGACAAAAATTTCCACCACTTATTCCTCATCTAAAATGGAATATAATATTCAATTGGTTACTCAAATCACTCCCTAGAGTAACTATAGGAGTTGATGGTTTATCTATAGACCTCATGGTTTGCCTTTGATGACTATGAAAATTTGATTCGATTTACCCCTTAATAATGAGAAAAATATCCTTAGGAATATGTCTAAGCAAGTATAATTTTTAACTCAAGGAGGTGATAAAACATAAATGAAGGTAATTAATGAATTTATATGCCCATTTGGGTGTGCCTATGAAGATAGTTCATTGATTGGGTAAGTGTGTCAAGAGATGCATGTTATATTGACAAAATTTTGGTCCTTAAAGAGATATTTGACAATTATAAAAATGTAACACCATTTAATTCATTTCTTGAGTGGAAGATAATCCTTCTACGGGTGGAGTTGATGACTTGTTTCTACTCATCATGGTTTGTGAATAATGACTATAGAAAGTTTGTTATATTTTTTCCCTTAAGAATTAAAAAATAGGTATGCATATTTCCATGTTAAATTTTAAATTTTATGCCCAAATTATTTTAAAAATAGTCCATTCATGCATTTAAAATGACATCTATATGTGTCCATAAAGACTTTTCATTGACTAGGTGAGTGAGTCAAGAGATGCACATTCTAATGACCAAATTTTTTTATTTAAAGAGATATTTGGTTGAGAAAAAATGTGCCACCATTTATTATACATATTAAGTGGAATAAAATACTCATTTTTGTACTCAAATTACTCACATGTGAAATTGTATGAACTGTCAATTTGTTTGTACCCCTCCCAATTTGCCTGTAATGGTTGTGCAAAGTTCATTTCTTTTTTCCCCTTAATAACTAGAAAAATAGTTTTAAAGATGCATCTAAACATGTTAAAATTTATAATTTGGGGCTAATGGAGCATGGATGAATGATATTAATTTATTTATATGCCCATTTGGGTATGTCTTTGAAAATAGTTTGTTGGTTTGTTGATTCGTAAAGTAAGTTAATAGATGCACATTCTACCAACAAAATTTAGGTCCCTAAAGAGAGATTTAGTTTCAAAAAAAAACACACCTAAATTTATATCATATTAAGTGGAATAAAATCCTATCATTGGTGTTTATAAAATTCCCTCGTGCAATTATAGGATTTGTCTATTTGTCTCTATACCTCATGGTTTGCCTATAATGGTTGAAGAAAGTTCATTCCATTTTTTCATTTAATAAAAAAGAAAAATATATTTAGGGAGCCATACAAACACATACAAATTTATATTATAGGTCCTAAAAAATTGTATAATAAATACATTCATGTTTTTATAATCCCATTCATATGTGTCTAGGAATATGATTGGTTGCTTGGGCTAACGATTTAACACGTACGTATTCTATCAACCAAATATTGGTCACTAAAGAGATATTTTGATGTGATAGAAAATTTTTAACCATTTACTCCTCATATTGATTATAATATAATAATCATATGTGTGCTCAAATCACTCCCATGTGAAACTATAAGAGCTAATGTTTTGTCTCTACCCTTCACAGTTTACCTCTAGTAGCTATGTAAAGTTAGTTATATTTTCCCATTAAAAAACAAAAAATTAGCATAAGGGTTGCATCCAACCACATGAAATTTTTTACTTTTAGGCCAATGGAGTGTATTCAAAATATATTAATGTATTTATACTCCCATATTTATGTGTCCACAAAGGTGATTTATTGATTAGGTTAATGATTCAACACCTACACATTCTACTAACCAAATTTTGGTCCCTACAGTGAGATTTGTATGTGAGAACAAACATGTATCCATTTATCCATTATATCAAGTGGAAGATAATCCTCCAAGGGTAATTATATGAATCAGTCATGAAATTTTAAAATATGATGATTCATCTCTATAAATCATGATTCACTTGTAGTGACTGTGCAAAGTTCATTCAATTTTTTCCCTTAAGAATGTGATGATTCTCTTTAAAAATTTGTCTAGCCACATGAAAATTTAAAATTTAGTTCATGATAAAGGGTGGATATGCCATTCATAAATTTATACATCTATTTGTACATGTCCATGAAGAGTGTTTGTCAATTTGCTTAATAATTCAAAACCTATACATTAGACTGACCGTTTTTTGGTCCCTAATGTGAGATTTATCTACAAGAGAAAATATGCCACCATTTCTTAATCATCTAAAGTGGTATATAATAATAAATTTGGTGATTATATTACTTTACCATGTAACTATAGGAGCTTATGGTTCTTATCTACCACTAACATTTCACCTGTAAAAGATGCATAAAGTTTGTTCTATTTTTTCCCTTAAGAATGAGAATATTATCTTAAGGGATGCATCTAACCACCCAAAAGCTTCACCTATGGGGAAAAATAGAGAGTTTAAAAAGATTATTAATACATTTATATGACCATCCCAATGCGTGCACAAAGATAGTTCATCGATTAGGTGAGTGAGTCAAAACAACCTCATCGATGAACTATCAAATTTTGGTCCCTAAAGAGACATTTGGCTACGAGAGAAACATGTTATTTTTTCCTCATATTGATTGGAATATAATACTTTGGGGGGTTATTATAGTAATCATTGGTGGAACTATAGGATCTAAAAAATAATCTATACCCCTCATTTTTCTCATGAAACACATGCATCAAGTTTTTCCTTTTTACTCTTAAGAACATGAACATTATATTAAGGGGTGTGTCTATCCCTATCTAAGTTTTGAATATTAGGTCTAGTTGAGGGAATAAAAAGGTAATTATATAGTTTATACACCAATATAAATTCATCTATAAATATGGTTTTATTATTAGGATAATAATTCAATACCTATTTATTCTACTAACCAACATTTTTAATGTAGGGGCATCCCTTGAGGATCCCAAAAAGGTTTAATGTTTGCCTTAGTTTGGAATATTAGGTGTTTTTATAGGTTTTAGAGTTAATTATGATTACATATGTGTAGTTTAGGTGGTTTTAATATGCATATAATTTGAATTGCTCATTTTCCTGCCAAAAGTCCCTATTTAAAATTTGAATATTGTGAAGCCTTCCTAAGGACTTGTGTGAAATGTACAAGGGTTTCAAGACGTGTCAATAATTTAAAAATGGATTATAAATTATTGGGGGTATAATTTTTTTTATTTAACCTATGTTTGGATATACATTTCATATTAGGTGAAAATCATGAATAATGCATCTTTAAGAAAGAAAACCTCCATGTAGTAAAGGCATGAAGATTTAGTTATGCCTCTTTGGAGGGTAATAGGGAGTCAAATTTAGATAGTGGGGATGATTAAATTTTAGTTTATATTAATTTGAATTTATTTTTAAAAAAAAATTAATAAGGTATGGTGAATAATTTGTAAACCTTGATATCTAAAAGATTGAGAAACAGACCCTATTGAGGACAATTAGTCTTATATCTAATTGTAAGTGTTTTGCTTGTTAATGAAAGAATGATAATGGATGTTTTTTCCAAAATTATGAGATAAATTTATTACATTATTTTTTGAATCAAATTTTTAAAATATAATTGTCAAGGAAAGAGAATATGGTGAACCTTGTTGATATTGTCTTCAAAATGCAGACCCTATTGCTGGTATTGTAGACTATGTTTTATGTGTTAGACATTCAAATGATATTTGGAAATGAAAATATGTGTTATTGAATGATTTTATAATGTTTATTGAGGTAAAAAATAAAATAAATTATAATTTAATCATTGATAATCAAACTTATGTGAACTTAGACCCCTATTTCTTAAATTATTGAATGAAACTGAGACTGAATGCTCATTTCTAAACCTAAAGAGTTGATTCAATTATATATGGTGTTTGTAATTATTATATAGGTTATTTTTTATTTTTTTAAGGTGATTAATTTAAGTAATGAATATAACACTATTGGTGGTTTTGAAATTAGAAAAAGAAACCATGTTTCCTGTGTGGAGCTTTGATAAGATAGACTACATATGGACTATTGAGAAAATAGGATATAAGCTTAAAGTTAAATTAATGTGAATGTATTGGTAAGTTTTTTTTAATATATTTAATTTTTTTTATGATCTTGTGTTACTTCAATAATAAGGTGGAATTTTATAACTTTCACATAGTCTTGGAAAGTCACAGTCTGCACGCTAAATCTAATGTATTTCAAGTTTGAAATGTAAGATAGTGAATTAATATTGAGTAAATAAGAATTTTTAAAGTTTAATTATTTACATATAGACCTAAAAAAACCATTTGGAATCTTTGAAACCATTCCTAACACCCATAGTGGCAATTTGTAGTCTCTCGGGTCTAATTGAGACAAAGTAAACCCTAAACTAGGGTTTGGGAGGTTTAGGCATTTCCAACTATTGAAATTTTTTAGAATTTTGTAATTTTATCTGTTAAAATTTAATATAGGTTAATCACACAAATTCAAGTGTGTACAGAGTCAATAGTATGGTCTGAAGTAGACTGAGTTAGGAAAAGGGGTAAATAGGCCTAAAAGGCCTAACCAAAAGCGTGAGTTATGTTTGAAAAGGTTTCCAATGAATAAAGGAAGGTATATCAACTTATGGGTAGATATAAAAAAATAAAGGGTATTAAATAAAGTGATTTGATTCCTATAATTCTATAGTACAGACCAATACAAAGTAAGACACCCAATAAAAAGGGCTACAAGGAGTAAGACCAAGTGCAAAGTTGTCTAGTGAAGCCAGAATTATGGAAGGTTTAAAGATGAATCTTTGGAAGTACTATAGGAGTTAATATTTTAATGATATGTCCATATTTCTCTATATAACCTAACTAAATCCATCTAAATAAAGAACTGAGATTTGGTAAACTTGTATGAGGAATTGACCTAAATTACAAGTGCATATATCAGTTTAAGAAGGCATGGGACAACACCATGAAAGAGAGATTAGAATATTTACAAATGATAGGTTGAGAATTAATAGAGGTCCAATGAGGCAAGGATCAAGATAGAGATTTTAGGGGCAATGTTGGAATTACCAAAGAGAAGGACATAGGGAAGCATAGTGTCCAAGAGGTATGAACAATGGTATACAATAGTATAGAGTGAGAGAGATGAATGAGGAGAAAGGAAATGATATGACTAAGTAATTTATCATGAGGAGAGTCTTAATTTAGTAGAAATAAAGAAAGGAACCAACACAAAGGAAAAGTCTATTCAGAAGCAGATGTAAAGCCCATGGTAAGGTATGCAATTTCATTATTGATGGTGGTAGTACTAACAATATAGTTTCATTAGAGACGGTGAAGAAATTGAGATTGAAAAGGATGCCACATCTAGAGCCATACACAATATCGTGGGTTTAGAAAGGACACTAAATATTGGTAAGTGAACAGATTTAGGTTGAGTTTTAGATAGGTAGATATAGAGATAGTATGTTGTGTGATATTATGAATATATACATGCATCATGTGTTTCTAGGGATGACATAGTAGTATGATAGACATTACATGCATAATTGGAATTCCAATACATATGTTGTTAAGCATCATGGATAGGTATATGTACTATTACTCTTGAAAGGTGAAGAGGGAAGAAAAGATGAAATACTTATGACGATGAAGCAAAGTTGAAATCAATATATGGAAGGTTTAGGATAGATCAAGGTACCAAAAAATAAAGTGAGTGAAGAATGTAATTTGGAAGAAAATAGTTCTCAAAATAAATAAAAATATAGAGCACCTAAGAGAGTGTTTAAGTCAGAGGCTAGTCAAGACAAGCATGGCAACCAAGTCCATGAAAGAGAAGACAATATGATAGAGTTTGAAAATTTTAGTTGACATGGAAAGGAGATGTTTTGGATATGATAAAAAATAAGATAATAAGATGGAGGATGAATTTCCCAAGAAGGAGGAATCCCATGAAGAATCCATGAAGACTTCAAACATTGATTCTAATAAGTTTCTCTATCATGAAGGTATAGGTATGGAGCATGTATAAGACAAACAAGAAGAAATTGTCAGTGAGATGGGAAATGTGCAATAGGCCCATGAGATAAATCAAGAATAATAGATAATGCAAGATAGTATGTTGACCATGGATGTGCAAGAGTTAGAGATCATTCAAGATGTTAAAGAGGTAAAACAACAAACTAAACATGTATTTGAGTATGAGGTAAGCAAAGGAAAAGCACAAGTAGTGCTTGAGATAGAATGGGAAACACAAGGAGTATTGGTGAATGAAGAGGAATGCATATTTGAAGAAATTGTTCATAATTAAGTGAAGAATAAGGTGGATTAGATTGAAAAAAAGGAAGATTAGAGTACACCTATATGTTAAGGAGGAAAAGGTAGCATATATATTTTGTTTAATATTATTATTTCATGTGCATGTATTGTATTTAAGAAGGTGAAGAAAATAAAGCCTAAATGTATGATCTAAACACATGTACACATTTATGAGAGGAAAGTGGATGCAAGCACCTTCAATTAAGAAGGTTCAATGCAATTAAGAAGCAACATATACCAAGTTAATCATTCCAAACATGTGGTAAAGATTCCTTAGCTTGGTAGTATGATGTAGGGGCATCCCTTGAGTATCCCAAAAATGTTTAATTTTTGTCTTAGTTTGGCATATTAGGTGTTTTGATAGTTGTTATAGGTCATTAGGAGTCCATATTTGTAGTTTAGGTGGTTGTAAGATGCATATAATTTGAACTTCTCATTTTCCTGCCAAAAGTCCCTATTTAAAATTTGAATATTGTGAAGCCTTCCTAAGGACTTGTGTGTAATGTACAAGGGTGTCAAGATGTGTCAATCATGTAAAAATGTATTAAACATTTTTTAAATTTTAAAAAATGTTATTTAACCTATGTTTTGATATACATGTCATATTAGGTGAAAATCATGAATAATGCATCTTTGAGAAAGAAAACCTCGATATAGTAAAGGCATCAAGATTTATTTATGTCTCTTTGGAGGGTAATAGGGATTCAATTTTAGATATTAGGGATGATTAAATTCAAGGTTATATGAATTTAAATTTATTTAAAAATTTTTGGAATAAGATATGGTGAATATTTTATAAACCCTGCTATTGAAAAGATTGAGAAACAGACCCTATTAAGGTCAATTAGTCTTATCTCTACTTATAAGTGTTTTGCTTGTTAATGGAAGAATGATATTGGATGTTTTTTCCAAAATTATGAGATAAATTTATTACATGATTTTTTGAATCAAGTTTTCAAAAAGATTTTTTCAAGGAAAGAGAATATGGTGAACCCTGTTGATATTGTCTTCAAAATGTAGACCCTATTACTGGTATTACAGATTGTGTTTTATGTGTTAGACATTCAAATTATATTTGGAAATGAATATGTGTATTATTGAATGATTTTAGAATGTGTATTTATGGAAAAAATATAATAAATGATAATGTAATCATTGATATTAAAACTTGTGTAAACTCAGACCCTTGTTTCCTAGATTATTGAATGAGACAAAGACTAAATGCTGATTTCTAAACCTAAAGCGCTGTTGATTAAATTATGTATAGTGTTTGTAATGAGTATACATCTTATTTTTCATTGTTTTATGGTGATTAATTAATTCAAGGAATAGAACATTGTTGGTGGTTTTGAAATTAGAAAAGGAAACCTTGTTTCCTGTGTGGAGCTTTGATAAGATAGACCATGTATGGACTATTGAGAAAATAGGATATAAGCATCAAGATAATTTACTATGAATGTGTGGGTAAGTGTCTTCAAAATTTTTTAATTTTTTTAGGATCTTTCCTTACTTCAAGAATAAGGTGTAAGTTTATAACATTGACACAGTCTTGGAAAGTCATAGTTTGCACGCTAAGTCTAATGTATTTCAAGTTTTAAATGTAGGATAGTTAATTCATAGTGAGTAAATAAGAGTTTGAAAAGTTTCATGAGGTCAATATAGACCTAACAAAACCATTTGGAATATTTTAAACCATTTATAATTCCCATAGTGGAAATTTATAGTCTCTCGGGTCTAAGATAAACCAAACCCTAAACTAGGGTTTGGGAGGTTTAGTCATTTCCAACCATTAAAAAATTATATAATTTTTTAATTTGGTTTATTACATTGTAAAAGAGGTAAATAAATAAAATTCAAGTTTGTATGGAGTCAATAGTATGGTCTGAAGTAGTCTGAATTAGGAAAAGGGGTAAATACGCCTAAAAGGCCTAACCAAAGGCATGCATTATGTTTAAAAAGGGATATAATGAATAAGATAAGGTTTATAAACTTGTGTATAGGTATTAAAAAATAAAGGGTATTCAAGATAGTGATTTTATTCCTATAATTCCATAGTAAATACTAGTACAAAGCAAGAAACCCAATAAAAAGGGCTATAAGGAGTGAGTAAGACCAAGTGCAAAGTTGTCTAATGAAGCCATAATTGTGGAAGATATGAAGATGAATCTTGGGAAGTGTTAGAGGAGTTAATATTTTAATTATAGGTCCTTGTGACCCTATATAACCTAATGTAATCCATCTAAATAAAGAAATTAGATTTGGTAAACTTGTATGAGGAATTGAGCTAAATTGCCTTTGTCAAAGGAAGTGTGTAACAAAACAAGGTTAAGAATGTTTTCTTTTTACATGATCTACATCAATTTTTTCCATAAATGGATATTTTATTGTGATATAAAATATACATCTAGTTCTTCCTCATATCAAGTGGTAGTGATTCCTTCAGAGGGGATCATAATACTTGTCTATGTAATTGTAAGAGCTAATCATTCATCTCTACCCCTCATAGTTCTCCTACAATGATTGCATAAATTAACTTTCCTTTTTATTCTAAAGAATGTTAATATTCTCTTAAGGGATGTTTCCAATTGCATACAAGTATCAAATCTAGGACCCAAAAGAGGGTAGATGGAGTCCATTCTAGATATTATATACCCATTTGAATATGGTTCATCAATTGGGTTAAGAATTCAACATATGAATGTTCTATTGACCAAATTTAGGTACCTAATGCTATATTTGGATGAGAGAGAAAATATACCACCATATATTCCTGATTTTGAGTGTCAAATAATCCTATAGGGGTGATTATGAGTTTATCACATGTAAATGTAGGAGATAAAAATATGTCTCTACTACTTGTTAACTCTCCAAACTGCACCCTTAGGAAAATATTGTTTATATCTCTCCAATTTTTGGGTAACATTGGATTATCCCAAGGCTAAGGGTGACCTATGAATGGGCTAAACCTCTAGTTTATAGGGCTATCTCCCATGATGCATCCATTATGTCTAAAATACTAAACCTAATAGTTTGTTGGGGTGACAATGGATAGTGAAATGTGTGAAATAAACCTATGTTACTCGGGGTGATGCACCAATATTATGTATCCACTCTAACTGACCTTAAACAACACTATTGAACAATACATGAATTGGACCACTCTCTTTAATGCTTCTAGGCATCAATGTTTCATGTTAAGGATATGATAGATGTCTAAAACTTAAAGGTCATGGATAAGAGGTATGTTGAAGACATTATGAACTAGATTTATTTTAAAAAATAACTACCAACACTTTGCCACATCACATGTCCTGCATAGGATAACATACTAGAAACTAGGTGAGGCAAGGACTTGCAGAGGGAGATAAACCTACCACATAGATAAATAAAACAAGTATAACATACTAAACCAATATTAAATAAGCTAAAACAATCCTTTTATTAGCTCAAGAGGTCTACAAGGTACAAATTTAGGTAGAGTTTCCTCATACCTAGCTGAGGGATCAATATAATAGCCTAAGAGCCTAAATTTATAGAATAATAAAAGGTGAGAGAAGGTAATATTGGCATAGAAGTATGTAATAAAGATCATTATGAATCTCATTCACTCAAAAAAATATTTACAAGTATACTTACATGATTTCTCCATGCATTTCCTAGGCTATTTGGGGTCTTCAATGAGCTTTTGAGGCATTGGATGCCTATTTTTGGCCAATGTTAGCCCCATACATAGGAAGAGCATGTTAACCTAGTCAATTCCTTCTCTTCATGATAGTTAAAAAACATGGAAGTTTTGGAATAAAAATTACTACGAGGGGGTGGTGAATAAGTTTTCAAAAACTTTATCATCAGTTAAACTTACACAATCATGAACCATCACATCAACATATAGATCAAGCAACACATAAGCAATCAACTATACAAGCATGAAACAAGATTAATAAAATAAACACATCACATATGTTGGAAAAACTCAATGGGAAGAAAAAAAAATTATATCTAAAAATGTATTGAATTAATAAAATATAAACATCAAATTTAGTGAATCACCCACTTCATAGGGAGCACCAACCCCAACTAGCTAAGCACCAACTCAACTAGGCTTTAGTAAGCACCCAATTAGAAGGAGGCACCAACCCCATGTATGAATAAAAAATAAATAATACACATGATATATTTTATCACCTTTATGGCACCCTATTACTCAATCAACTGATGATGAACACTTCTTTATCTCTTTACACTCGTATTTTTCTCAAATTGCCTTCTAGCCTTCTTCATTCAACTAGCCCTCTTATTGACTTTATTAGGGAATATGACCTTGATTTAAAAATATATAACTCCATAAAAAATTCATCATAGTTATTATACACACCTATTATGGTCTATAAGACCTTATTATTCTTACCAATGTTCTTTTTCATTTGCATGTTCTCTACACACTTAAATGGGCCTAAAATTGCCTAATATTTATATAAGTTTATTATTCATATCATTATTAGTTAGAAAAACACCCTTACCATTATTAGTTAAGACATGAAATTAATATTATTAAATCTCATATACATGGATCAAATGTGATTTTGGTCCCTTTAGGTCTGACCTACCTTAATTAGGCCTTTAGGTCTCATGGAGACCTAATCCCATTAGGTCTATTTAAAACACATTACACTTTGAGCTTCTTGGAGCACATTAAAACACTTAAAATGGTATAAAAATAACATATTAAATTAAAATATACCATATAAAAATTCAAGTTATTTCCAAAACACTATTTAGGTCTAACCACTGCTTTAATCTCTTCTCAAAACACTGTTCACAATAGGCTTGTGCATACCCAAAAAATCTATCTTAAACAAATGAAGAAAACACATAATTTTTCCAAAAACCCATGGAAAAAAATCACATTTATATAAGATGAATGACCTTAATATAATAACCATGTTTTTTATTTTTCACAATACAGGGCAAAATGTCTCAAACACTTATATGCAAATAGCCCACTTAGAACTGCCAGAACACTCCAAAACTTGGTCATGAATAACTTTATCTTTAATACCTAAAATAAAACATACCATGATAAAGAAAACATTAAAAATATTTTTAATATATATATCATTCTAAATTATAAATATCATAAGGTCTAATTTCAAATATTGGTCTTGAAAACTAGTCTTTTCTCTTTAATATACATAGTCAGACCTAAAATAGTCAACCCATTTTGGCTTCAATGTTTCAACCTATTATACTAAATTTAATTTTTTTAAAAATAATGTATATGTTATTAAATTCCAAAAAAATAAAATCATGTTCATTATATACATTAACTCATGGCATATAGTCTCAAACTCATCTCTGCAACTTGTTTTCCTAGAACTGCAAGTTTTACCTTAAAGCAATCATGGTGAAAATGACCTTCAACACTTGTATGACCACTTTTAGAGACTTTAAATGCATTTGGATAATATTATGAGATAATTATAGAAATATAATATAAAAATATAACATGGTCATATGGAAATATTTCTTTTAGACCAATCTCACAACCTTATACCTTCACTGTCTCATTTGCACTAGACATGTTAACTTATGAGCAACATTTTCATCATAACCACTGACATAAAAAAATTATATTAAATATGAGTATGTATTAAAGGTATTCAAAAACTTATTTGTTCACTTGGATTCATCCCTAATCCATGATAAAAACATCCTTAATCAACTTCTTACTTTTGCTTGGTTTTCTCACTACCTACACCATTAGGTTTGTTAGCGACTAGTCAAATTGGAAGATTGGTTTAACACACTTGAAGGATATAACCTAATCATAAACCATCATGGAAATAAATTAAAAGTATCAAAATTAAACCTTCATCTATTTATCAACTTTGACTTGGTCAACTCTGATTGATATAATAAATCTCTAAGAAATAATGCTTTTACTATAGGGTCCACTCACCTAACAAACAAATCACACCTAGAGGTTCCTAGGAGAGTTAAATACAACCTCAAATCACTTAAATATCCATACCAATCCATTATGAGAATTTTAGAGTAACATATTGTATATTGAGTCACTATTAGGGTTCTTTGAGGGTTTAAACCATCTTCCAGTCCTAACAATCATTCATAAAGCTTAGCTCCTCATTTTAGAAACCAATGCCTAGAAACTTAAGATATAACCCTTACACATATAACATGAATGGATTAGGTTTTCATGTAGAGTTTATACATGATAATGAACATTTGAAATTTCTTCCCAGATTGAGAATCCTTCATTATATACACTTGAGAGACCTTAAAACACTTGTTCCTATCATTTCCTTTAAATTTTGACCTAAAACTTGGTCAAAATAATTGCAAAAACATGAAATACCTTTAAAACACTCACTTTTTCATAATTTCCTTGGAAACTGATCTTGATACTCCATCTGGCCACCATCTCTCTCTTTGATCTCTAGGCCTTGACTTGTAAGTCACATTAAGACTAGAAATTGACCTTATAACCATTATCCAAGTTTTCAACACCTCATATACATGTCATAAAACCTCTTACCATGCTCATCCATTTTCATAAATTCTTAATATTCCTTGACAATACCTCATGACACCCCATTAGGTTAGGCAAGGTCTAGAACTATTCTAGTTTCATGCTAGATCTGTAGGTCATTCCCTTATAAGCTCACTATGATACTATAATGAGTGATCCATATACTTCATATGTATTCTCAAATAACCTCATATAACCTATTATTCCTTTGTGCATCTATCTCACTAGAACACTGTAGAGTAAATTTTTACTTTACGTTGCATTCAAATTTTTAGTCGTGCACTGCAGTTTTGGTTCCCGCATACCTTGGTCATGGCGACAGAGTTTTGGAGTAGAGTGCGGGTTTATTTCTTTCTTTTCTTTTCTGTCTAAGTATCAAAGTGCAGTGGAGGCTGCCAAGTGGCATAGTCTAAGCATAGATTCTCTTTCCCCCTTTTTTGATTCTTTCATTTCATTTTTGCCTAAGTTTGAATTCGAGTGGAAGCCGCCAAGTGTCACTTTCTGAAACATAAAACTGGCTAACTGGTGTCATCCAAGACACTTTTCATAACTTTCAAGAGGGCCACAAAATGTGCCATGTATCTAATAGCAGCTGAGCATAACGCACCATATGCCAGTATCTACGTCTCATATCAGCACCCACATTTCATTCTATTTTTTAGCAAAGGTTTTCAACAAGCTAAGTAGCAAGAAAAAGCAAAAAGTGCCAAGTGGCAGTTGCAGAAGGCCCTGGACTAATTTTTTAGAGGAAATTAAAAGCTGCCATGTGTCGGTATCTGAGAGATATTTGGTTCAATGCAAGGTTTCAATGCCTTGGTTCAATGTTTTTGGTTCAATACCTTGGTTAACATGTAAATGGTGCGAAGTGTTGAACTGTTGAACCATTGAACCATATAGGGAAAGCAAAAAAATGCTGCGTGTCTCTGATAAATTAGGTGAAAAGTGCCAAGTGTCATTCTCTGGTGCCTTTTAAGTAATAAGAAGGTTTTCAAGGAATTGATTAAGTGTCTTCATCTGTTTTGATAGAACAGAGTGTTCTATGTATCCATTTCAACAAAGTGAGATGGAGGGAAACTCGGCAGGAGTTATTTCTAGTAGATGGAGCAGTTCACTGAGTAGATTTTTAGGGCCTATAAACATTAAAAGCGGTCATCTATTTGTCCCCTATAAGTGGAGGAGAATGGATAGTTGCGTGGCTAAGCAGGTGATGGAACGAGGAAATTTAGGCACAGAGGGAGGTAGACATGAATTGACATGCCACAGTCAGGGTAGTTGCCCCAGCATGGCCCTTCCTGATAAGACTAGGATACATCTAAGGCATTGAATGTACTGAATGCCGCACTATTTTATCTGTAAAATTTGAGGCTATAAAAGAAGGGGAGAAGATATAAAAAGGAATAATGGTAACAAGTTTAGATTTTTTAGAGGTCATGACTAAGTAATATCATTTGCTTTTGTCTCATTTTATTGAGTTGTAAAGTTGATGTAACTGTGCATGTTTTTGTGCCTTTTATGTGGCTGAAAGAATTAAGAAGATTGAACTCTATGCCTTGTTGATATTATCTATGTCATTTGAAAATAGTCTATACTGTAGAATTTTTAGAGTTGTGAATAGGAATGTCATTTGCTTTTGTCTAGTTTTCTTAAGTCGGAAGGTTTACATAACTATACGTGTTTCTGTGCCTCTTATGTGATTGGAATATTATTATAAGAAAATTGAACCCTATGCCTTTGTTAACATTTTTTGTATCTCAGCAAAAGAAGTCTCTGTTGTGAGCCTTTGTTTTTATTATTTCAATCTTTTACATTGATCATGCACTTGTTTGCTCTTAAATGTAAATGAATCCTACATATAGTCTCACTGTGCTCAAGATTATGATCAAAATTACACTCAGGTGCATCGCCATAGTTAGGTTTCATTTCCTGCATTCACATTCCTATTTAATTTTCTATCATTTTTCCCCACACTTGATACAAAAGAAGAGACCAGCTTCTCTAAAATCTGGAGGTTGTTTTAAGCTGCAATATCCCATAGCTTGAAACTCCCCATTGTTGTTGATTAGAATCAAGTGCAATTTTAAGCATCAATAGTTTTTAGCACGCCTAGTGGGACCAGTCTTAAATTTTCTTTCAAGACCATATGAACCAGAGAGCTATGAGGAGTTGGAGCTATGGACCAGTCACCAGATCATAGTCTGCTACAAATCCAGGTATTCTTTTGCCACCTTTGGTAACAAGTCCAAGAAGAAGAGCTAACTAGTTTATATTAATACCAAATATGGGAGCTCTTATTTACCCAAGAAATTATGCAAGATGGAATGCTGGTAGTCCTTTAATCCTCTCAGTACCACCAGCTACTTATCCTATCCCAGTAGTGTATATATTGAATCCTAATGAAGAGGAAATAATCTCAGACTTTCTTCTCACTTTGCAAGATAATGAGGAAGAACATGGACAATTTTTGGATCATGTTTTAAATGATTTGTTTGAAATTATTGGGTCAGGTTATACCATTTTTCAAGATAGCTTTGAATCGGTTATAGATGAATGGAACAACATTAAGCCTCAATTACATGTGCAAAATTATTGCACTCTTTCAAGATCATCCTTTCAAGAGGTTAAAGTCATGAAAGAGGAGGATAATGTAATAGAGTTGGAGTTTGAAGCAGAAGAAGTTACATCAATAAATGATATAGGTCAAAAGGCTTCTATTGATGAGCAAAACCATATTGATTTCTTGGTAAGGCATACCAACATCAGGAGCCGATATTTGATGGGATTCCAAGAACAAGAGGAGCTTATGGATGTTGAAAGCATGTTTCACTCAGACTCACTCAAATGCAGGCAAATCCGTGTGGCCTACACAAAGAACATTTCACCAAAGATATACCCATTTCAATCACTTGTATGGCAACATAAGTTGGCTTGTCATGAAGAAGTCGTTAGAATTTTTGCTTTTGATCTCAGAGGGAGATAAAGATGCTTAATTAATGTAGTTAGGTAGTTTCCCATTCCCGCATTGTTTTTGTTTTTCATTGTTGTTTTCCCTCTTTCCTTTTAAATAAGTGTTTTAAACACAAAGTTGGTGGCTTAGAATTTTTTTTTAAATTATTCAAATTTTTGTCGCATTGAATGCTTCCCAAATCTTTTGAAATCTCTAAAGTACCTTGCACCGCAACTTGCATAGTGTGTCCACCTCACTGTTCCCTGAGATTGAGTAGGATCTGCTAACGGTCATCCAAATTTAATGCCATTTGAGACTTGATAGGTCCATAAATATCTCTTAGTAAGATTTAAAGCTTAAAAATTCTCAAGCATTCATGCACCTACAAAAATATCTTGCTCCTTGCGATTTGTTAGTGCCTAGTAAAATTTGCTTCAACAAGAGTGTTTTTATATTGCACAAGGTTCATATCAGGTATTACAGAAAAGATATACAGATGGTGGGAGCATCATATTCACAACAAGGAGAATCTCTTGATAGGTTGCTTGTTATTAAATCATATGCTTCAGCTCTTGTGCAACCATCGAGAACCTATTCGAGAACTAGAATCCCAAGAGTTGGTCAAGCCAGTGACCCATCAAAAGTAAAGGATTATGCAAATGGAATCATGGACCCAATCTTGAAAAAAACTAGTAGCAAGAATCTTAGAGAAGGGGCACACCAAAGGTGTCTTCAAAGAGCCAGAGTGGGGCAATACGAAACATTCACAATGAGGATATGGACCTCACGACTGGCTCAATTCATTATCCCAACTGTGCATCCATGCCCCGACTTGATTGAATTATGCATAGACTTGCTCCATGCACCATCTTGCACCATTCAATAGGGCTCCTTCATGGTGCAGATTACACCATAAGCTATTAGGGACATGTTATCCCTACATTATGATGATACCACTACATTCCCCACTATTGCTAAGATGTAAAAGACATGGGTGAACGTCAACACTCAAACAAGGTTTTTGAGGTCTAAGTTATAAATGGCCGATGGTGATACTATGGTACCCATGCTCCCTACACCAAGAGCTCAATTCACGCTAGCTAGCCAAGATGCACTGTCAATGATGGCTCTCATCTTTGGCATGAAGGATGACATGGTAGTGTATGTAGAACAAATGGCCATCCTTTTCAGGTTGAAGACAATTGATAAGATGTAGGAGTATCGACTTGACTTCTCGAAGCACATTGCCTTTTCAATAGTGGAACAACTGACCCAATTCAAATCAAAAGGGGTATTCAGGTATTCCTCTTATTTGTTCCATCTCATACTATATCAGAACCCTAACTTTTTCACCTAACATATGAATTTGAACATATATGACCCAAGTTTTGACCCCCAAAGGACCATTTCTATGTCTGCATGGACACACATTTTATCAAGAACTAGTGACCTGTATGATTTTTGGGAACTGTCCATTACCCCCACTTTTTGTTGCCTTAGCCTTGAACCTGTCATGAATAGGTTATTTCCAAGTGTTTCAAACCTCTTGGCCAGTTGTCCAATTCTGTGTGACTTCTATTTTGGGTCCCACCACACGATCATAAGGGTTCATGGGTTTTGTGGGGAACCAGTGTTGCTACCCAAGACTTTAACTCTTAGGTTAGCATTCTTGGAGGTCACCAATTGGGTGTCAGTAATTGACAACGAGTATGGATTTGGGAAGAAGAAGAGAAAAATGTACAATCTCCCATGGATGACCAACAGCATGGTACTAGAAACCAGAGATGCTGAGACTGTGTTGTTGAGAAAGCTGGCCTTCCTAAGTTTCCTGCTAGTCAAAGACAAATGGGTTTATGACCCAAGTCATTTCATAGCTTCTTGGGTAAGGACCAATAGGATTGGGGCCAAGATTGCACATGAAGGCTGCCCTTTTTGAGAGACTAGAAAAAACCCTTTAAAAGATGCTCCTGGTCTTTATGTTGAATTGACAGATTTGCCCCTGCCATAGAATAGGCCATGGGAAACATTCTATGATAAATAGAGAGATTATGATCACAAAGTCAGGATGACTTTTGGTTTGAGTAGGACATTGAAGAACAAAGATTGGGATGTAGAGAAGATTGAAGCCTATTGGAAATATAGGCAGGAAATTTCTCAAACCACCCATACTTTTAAAAGCATGGATTCAGATGAAAGATGGGAGGAACTTTGGGATGAGTGCCATCCCTCCCCTACATCTATCCCAAAAACAAGCAAATTTCTGACACTCGGTACAGGGCAAGAAGCTAGAGTGGGACCAAGCCAACAACCACAGGCCTCAGACCAAGCTGCAACTATAGTCACTACATCAACCTAGCCCCAGCCTCTTAGCATTATGGAAAAAAAAGGAGTATGGTGTCTTCACCACCAAAAGCTTCCCCATCATCAGAAGTTATTGAAATCCATAGTTCTCCACAAGCACCATTGGCAATAGTAGATGTGGAAGGGAATCAGACACAGCTAGAATTAGAGACACCCAGGAAGAGAAAGAGGGTGCAATTCCATTTTGATTCAAAGGAGGAAGAGGAACCTTCACGATGCCAATTATAGAGCACTATAATTCCCCCTCAAGTAAGTATTACTCTTCCTCCCTCTCAGTTTGTTCCTTCCCCTGTCAGTGTGATGCCGTCGCCTAGCCAAATGACACCTCCTGCCACCTCTGCCATCCCCAATTCACACTTTACCCCATCCTTGATGCCTCAAGCCCTAATGTTACCTCATTTCTCTCCCTCTATTCCCAAAAATATGCCCCTTTAACTTGCCCATAGCCAACCATTGGCTATTCAATATGGCCTGCCATAGGTGTATCCTTTTACGAGAGGACACATTACATCCCCTTCCACGTTTTAGACATAGGTTGATGCTGTTAGGAAGGCAAGAGAAGCCTAGATGGAGAAAAAGAAAATTAAAGAGAATAAAGCATTGGTTGTCCCACACCTATGGTCACAATTTCACCCTATTCAATAGCAACTGATAGTGGTCCATTTGTCACCCAACATCATCAAGCCGAGCATGTAGATGCAACTAGAGGATTACACAATGAATGCAGTGGCCATTGATATGTCACTATTCAGGCCCCAAGATAGAGTTGAGCTATTGACAAAATCCACTTCTACAGTCATAAAAGATTATTTGAAAACATCAAGAAGACTACAGAAGATGGAGGCCGATTTGGCCAAAGAAAAGGCAAACTATAGTAGTTTGGCCAAAGAAATCAATAAGAGAGATAATGAAATAGCAAATCTAAATAAATAGTTACAAGATACTATTTTCTTTCAAGTTCACCAGGCATTCCAAGCCCAGAATGATTCATTAAAGGCAGAGTTAATGCATGCAAAGGATGCAATGATGACCCTTAGGTGGGAGAAAGTAGTGTTGTAGGGAAGATTCGAAGAACATCAGCTGTAAGTTACTCAATTGTAGTAGAAGCTACTAGATGAACAAAACAATACAACAAATTTTCAAGCCCAGTTCCAATTAGAGAAACAAAATGTAGCACAATTGATGCTAGAGCTGGCTAATAGGCCAAAAGGTGTCAGAGTGATAAAACTGGTAAAGGAGCTCTATGAATCAATGTGGAAAAGAATTTCCTTAGAGATTATTCAGCTCAGGCCATCTCTCACCTTCCTACTCAATGCACAATAATTATGTGAGAAGGTGGAAGATTCAGTGAAGAATAATCTGGCTACAGTCTTCAACAGAGTTATAGACTTCCAAACCTTGTTGTAGAAGCTCTATGATGTAATGGATGTGACATTGGTAGCCATGGGAATCACTAACAGAATGGTTGCCACAAAATGAGTCAATGAGGTGCTCAGTTGCAATTTTGCAGCCAACAGTTACAAGGAGCTTCTCAAAGTCATGAAGGAAGGCATCAGCAAGATGAGGCAACATCTTGAAGATCTAGTGCAACTAGGTCTTCCTTTTCCATTTTTGGATGCCAACATGATGCTAATGGTTGATCAAATTGAACCATTGCTGCTAGCCAAACAGAAGGATAAAATAGTTTTCCAAAACCTGTGAGATGATTCCTCAGTATCAGAAGTTGAATCTATTTTGGTTCCTATTTCCTAGTTGGAATTCAAACTAAAATCTATAGTTTAGATTCTGCTAAATTTTTCACACAAGGATATCATCAACCTTGATTTAGCTTTCATTGAATTATAGAACAAGCAATGGTTATCTAACCATGAGTGGTCCATCTACCAAATAACACTTTTGAAGCTGTAAAATTTTGAAATTTTGACAGAGCGAGAGTTGTGTTTCATTTTGAGTAGGCTCAAAAGTATTGGGGGTCACTAGTAATTGTAGAGTAAATTTTTACTCTACATTGCATTCAAATTTTTAGTCACGCACTGTAGTTTTGGTTCCCACATACCTTGGTCATGGCGGTAAAGTTTTGGAGCTGAGTGTGGGTTTGTTTCTTTCATTTCTTTTCTATCTAAGTATCGAAGTGTAGTGGAGGCTGCCAAGTGGCATATTTTGAGCACGGGTTCTCTTTCCCCCTTTTTTGATTCTTTCATTTCATTTTTTCCTAAGTGTTGAATTCAAGCGGAAGCTATCAAGTGTCACTTTCCAAAACATGAAACTGGCTAACTGGCATCGTCTGAGACACTTTTCATAACTTTTAGGAGGGCCACAAAATGTGCCACGTATCCAATAGTAGCTAAGCAGAATGCACCATGTGTTGGCATCTGCATCTCATATCGTCACCCATGTTTCATTCTATTTTTTAGCAAAGGTTTTTAACAAGCTAAGTAGCAGGAAGAAGTGGAAAGTGCCAAGTGGCAGTCATGGAAGGCCCTGGACTACTTTTTCAGAGGAAAGCAAAAGTTGCCACATGTCGGTATCTGAGAGATAGTTGGTTTAATGCCTTGGTTCAACATTTTTGGTTTAATACCTTGGTTAACATGTAAATGGTGTGCAGTGTTGAACCATTGAACCATTAAACTATTTTGGTTCATCAGGCAGTTCAAGGGAGTGTCCCAAAAACCAAAGGGGTCAAGTACCTTTTCAGAAGGTAGAAAGGCATCATTTCATTTTGTTTAAGTGCCAAAAAGTAGCAGATGCCACCAAGTGTCACTTTTTGAGCCCCTTTCTACTCCATTCCCAAAATAAATGAAAGACACCACGTATCTTCCCAAGAACAGCAGAGGTTACCATGTGTCAAATTCTGAGAGACCATCTTCAAGCTTCATTGTCAAATAAGGATTGTGGTGGGTCCCGAGTTTTATTTCAAAGGTGTCAAAGGCAGAGCATTCCTGAGATGGATATAGGGAAAGCAAAAAATGCCGCCTGTCTTCGATAAATTAGGTGGAAAGTGTCAAGTGTCATTCTCCAATGCCTTTTAAGTAATAAGAAGGTTTTCAGGGAATTAATTGTCTTCATCCATTTTGATATAATAGAGTGTTATATATATCCATTTCAGCAAAGTGAGATGGAGGGAAACTTGACGGGAGTTATTTCTAGTAGATGGAGCAGTTCAATGGGTAGATTTTTGGGGCCTGCAAACATTAAAAGGGGTCATCTATTTATCCACCATAAGCAAAGGAGAATGGATAGTTGTGTGGATAAGCAGGTGATGGAATGAGGAAATTTAGTCATGGAGGGAGGTACTAGACATGAATTGACACACCACAGTCAGGGCAGCTGCCCCAGCATGGCCCTTCCTGATAAGACCAGGATACATCTAAGGCATTGAATGCACTGAATGCCACACTATTTTATCTGTAAAATTTGAGGCTATAAAAGAAGGGGAGAAGATATAAAAAGGAATAATGGTAATAAGTTTAGATTTTCTAGAGCTCATGACTAAGTAATATCATTTGCTTTTGTCTCATTTTCTTGAGTTGTAAAGTTGATGTAACTATGCATGTTTCTATGCCTTTTATGTGGCTAAAATAATTAAGAAGATTGAACTCTATGCCTTGTTGATATTATCTATGCCATTTTCAAAAGTAGTCTATATTGTAGATTTTATAGAGTTGTGATTAGGAATGTCATTCACTTTTGTCTCATTTTCTTGAGTCAGAAGGTTTACATAGCTATACATGTTTCTGCGCCTCTTATGTGATTGGAAGATTATTATAAGAAAATTGAACCCTATGCCTTTGTTGATATTTTCTATATCTTATAAAAAGAAGTCTCTATTGTGAGCCTTTGTTTCTTTTATTTCAATCTTTTACATTGATCATGCACTTGTTTTCTCTTAAATGTAAATGAATCCTACATATAGTCTCACTATGCTCAAGATTAGGATCAAAATTACACTCAGGTGCATCACCATAGTTAGGTTTCATTTCTTGCATTCGTGTTCCTGTTTAATTTTCTATCCTTTTTCCCCATACTTGATACAAAAGAAGAGACCAGCTTCTCTAAAATCTAGAGGTTGTTTCAAGCCGCAATATCCCATAGCTTGAAACTTCCCATTGTTGTTGATTAGAATCAAGCACAATTTTAAGCATCAACAAACACCAAGCTCATACCTTCTCACAAGGTCTCTTTATGCAATGACTAATGTCATCACTATGCTTCTCAAGCACTTGAAGCTTGACAAATAACCTTGAAACACTACTTGATGATTTTACACCTTGATTACATGAATTTAATACTCCTTAGGCAATATCATAACTTTGCACATACCTCTCCATGATCATAATTCACATTCTCATGATATGACTATGCTTATTATGACTAGGCTTCTCAAGACACCTTGTACTCAAGAACCAGTACTTAGAACATGCTTACCTTAACCTGAGTCTTTAAATAAACCTCAAAAGAATAATTAGGTTTCTTTAAAATTCTCTCTCAATAGAGAGAGACATTAGGTTGCCTTAAAATTTCTCTCTTATCATATGGCTCATATCTCATAGACTATTTTCCATGCATCTTCACTAGATGCATCTTGACATCATATGACATCAACCTTGACATCTAATGACATCAAACTTAACATTAATGACAACACATCTCAATACAAAGTGATTCAATTAGGTCTTTATATGAAGCATTTATTATCCACCTTCTTCTTACATGCCAATATGACCTGAAAAATTGATTCATGATATGTGTTTACTCCATAGTAGCCCTCCATGCCAAAAAATCATCTTCTCTTGTTGTCAAACTAGGCCTACTAGGAAATTAGGCCTATTGACTTGATGTTGACTATTTAGATGAACATGAAACTCACATATAACCTTAAAGGATGATAATTGAGTTTGTTTCTAGTTTTAACAAGAATATCACATCATGAATTATACTTTTTCAATAACTCACACCATACAGCTTTGCCCATCTAGGTGACTAGGTCACTTTTCACTAGCACTTGCAAATTGGTCATTTGGTATAGACTTGTAGGAACCTTTTAAGGATGAGATAAGAGTTTTTTATGATTTTATAAGGTCTAATAGACCTCATACTTCCCTCATCAATGATTTATAGCTTTTTAACTTGCTTATAACCCTAATTCTAACCTAAAACCCTACAAAACTACAATTTATAATGAATATGTATAGTATTCTATACAACCAATGGCATGGGTGGGACCTCCTCAAAGTGCTCTATGATTTTCAAGTTTTTTTTAGACCATTTAAATGCATTTGAGTATAAATTTCCAAAGATTTACTTTATTAGGTTGTTTTGACTATTTTAGGTAGGTTTAGACATGTTTGAACTCTTAACAATTATTCATAGACCTGAGGACTTAAACTACCAAAAATATTCCAATAACATGGATTACACAACCCCCTTCAACCTTCCCTAGTTACTGAAGATCCCATACATCTACTTTGTATAGTTCCAACCTGGAGAAAGGGCTTCTTAGGTTGAAAATCTTGCATTCTGAGAGGTTAATGGAGATAAGAGGGGTGTAAGAGAGTAAAATTTGATTGGTTCTAAATTATAATACCTATTGGAGGTCTATGACAACCCTCCAAACATTTTTTCATGGTTTTTTTCCTTTCCCACTCCTCCAAGTGTCTACATACCTCCCATTATTTTGCCTAGGGTTTGTAAGCTGCTAGCCAAATTTGACCCTAGAGGTTTGCAACTACATTTTATTTCATATTTTTTGAGCTCATAACTTCCATACCTTCTTTATTACATTTTTTTCCTCCTTTATAATGATTTAAAACTTTAAACACTCCTCAACATGCATAAGTATTTCAACTTCTATGCCTAGGCATGCTCATGTTAGTTTAGGCCTAATTACTCCATTAGGTTCTCTTCTTCCTCAAAGGACTAAGACACTCTAATGGAAGGTATGATGAAAATTTATGGAATAATTTAGATACCCTATCTTTAATCTTATGTTTCACCTATGTGCAGGGTTCCACACATCTCTTCTTCAATCTACTTGCCTGCCTACCTATTTAGCCTAGTATGCCTAATTAGGCAATTAGGATTTTTTTGCCTCTAAATACTAAATATTTCTAGTGGAAAACACTATTAATGTTTATAAGGTAAGTTGGAAACCATGTTTTCACCTTCATACTTCATCTCTTTTCATGGTTTCCCACTCTTTCACCTTCCTACTAAGGTCTTGCCTGTAGATAAGAGTTAGGTCTACTTGAGGTTGTGATTGTATACATCCCCATTTTGGTACCTTGAATCACTAATTAATTGAAACATAATTCATTTGGTTCTCTCAATCACATATAAATTTTCAATCCCTTATTTGACTCATCTACCATATAGTACTTTTGCTTTCTCACTCTGTCATATATGGGGTAGTTTGTGACTTGACTGTGTGTAAGAAGATGAATCTCTTTTTAATTTTGATGTCTTTGTAACCCTGACATATGTGTTCTCACCTTATTAGGATACCTTTAATATATCCATGACCTTATTTTACTCCTTTCAGGTTTCAGTTTCAATGTCATAGTGCATATTGTGATTGCATTTTAGAGGTAGAGCTAAAGATTCTTCATTAGACTTATAAGTTATTAATAGGCATATATATATGTTTGTTTATTTCTCTTGAGTGATGGAAACATATTTATTATTATCCATTCACTTTAATTGAACTCTTAGTCACCATTTATTATACTTTATACTTAGTCACCTTGTCTTCTCATACGGACCTATAAGAGGAAGTTGAGTCATTTGATGGTGAGAAGGTGAGTGGTAAGATTTATTTCTTCATGGAAAATCTACCCAATTATAAAAATTTATCATATTTTCCATGTGTTTCTCCATGTAAATTCACTCTTTTCACCTTGAAGGCACCCTAAAAGAGACTCTTTTACCCAAACTTCCCATTCTCCCACAGTCAAGTCTGTAGATGGAAACCTTGAGTTGTTTGATTATGAGTGCCTAGGGATGACTACCATCTTGTTGCACTTGAATTTTTACATACCTATAATTTTATTTATCTATAATTTCTTAAAACTCATAAGCATCTCACCCATAACATATCTCATTTCTCAAGTTGCCAAGAGACCTTTATCTCCTTAGTGTGTAGGTACAGGCTGCATAATTTTAAGGCTTCCTTTGTTTAGGTGTTTTAAAAATGGATATATTTTATGATAAGTCTCTTGATGAATAAAAAATAAACAAAATTTTTTTATATTCATCAAACTATACTTTAGGGTCCACTCACAACAGAGAAACTTTCTATCAAAACCTGCACAGTTTGACTTAGTCCATATAGTCACTTAGAGTGCAAAGTAAAATTAGATTACACTTGAGACCCAAAAGTGCTCATTGTGATTCATTTATTTAGGATTTAAAAATAACATATTATTTTTTTCCACCAAATTTTTTTACTTAATATGATCTAGAGGTCTTGTAGGCCTGCAGGGTAGGTTCACCAATCTTCATGATAACCTAGAGAAGAGATGTTAAGACTCTATTTAGTGATTATTAATGTAAATTGGGATGATAATGATGTTTTGGGATGGAATATGACTCTGATTTTATACCAATCCTATTTTTTGGACTTTTGAAACCTCCCAAGCATCTGGATAATGCATAATCAGTTGTACATTTGTGACTACCACCTTCTCTCTTATGAACATGCTACCATGAGTTGATTTGCAAGATAATATTTAATAATGAAGGAAATTTAATAGGATATAAAGGATATTTGGATTGAAATTATTGAGATTAGATATCAATAATGATGACCCAAAAATGATTTCAGTGGTTTGGATCTCAAATTCATAAAAAAACCTACTGCCACTTTCTTGCAGATTGACTAGACTAAAGTTTTCCTATCTCTTGATGGCTCACACATGTGAAATGAGGCTTTAAAATGGTGTATAATGTTTTTTAATACCCTTTATAATTCACCCCACCTTCCATTTATGTTTCATCATTCTTAGAAAATGAGAAAATGGAGTAAACTACTACCCTAATTGGATGGATAAGACATTGTGAGACCTTCACCTTATTATCAATTATTCATAAAGGAAGGGAAAAAAATCAAAGAAAAATTTCCATACTATGGAATCCAAATAAATTAACCTCATATTACCAAAATATTATACCCTCATCTTCTCTCTCCTATCTATACTATTCATAAACTTGATTATCTCTACAAGGCTACCAAGAGCTCGATGGAGAAAGGGGTCACTTTTTGACATATTTTGACTTAAAAATCCATCCAAAGAATGGATATGGTCCTTTGATACATAAATTAATCCATACACATGCCCAAGTATGATATTTCTCTGACACACTTGTATGGATTAGCTAAAAACTCTCTTTCTACCATGCAAATTGTCTATTTTGCTTAAAAGTTGATTGATATGATATGTCAAGGGTTTCTGAAGCTTGGAAATGTTTCCACAAACTTGTAATGATGTTTTCATTTATCCCTTCTTCTATAAACATTCCCTTTTCTCATAAAACCTCCTTTAGATGTTATAAGTGGGTAATAAAGCACTTTGAGAGTGAAATATATTATTATAAAGTTAATATACCACCTTTTTAAGAATGGTATGGACTAGAGGGGAGTAATTTAAGTTGGACACCACTTGACATGTTCAACATGACCCTCTTTACACCTATTAATTCCTTTTGACCTATTTTACCATGTTATAAATGATTATATAACCACAAGTTCAATAATAACACTTGCCTTAATATCATCAAAACAACCTTAAACAATGCTAAAAGGGGATTGAAAACACCATTTTGAGGATTCTACAAGGTGTTTTATGACTGTACACAAGCTCAAAGGATGTGACAACTAAAATTTGTAAATTTTAGGGGTTGAAATTTGGCTTGGGAGGTCAACCTATCAACATTATTGGTGACTCACAGGGGTTGACTAGCCTATTAGTCAAGAGAACTGACTATCTCATGACAACATGAGCTAAGATGACTACCTTGATTGAACTAATAATCATACCCTTACCTTATGAATACTTATAGGATTAAAAAACTGCCACACATAAGGACACTAAAATAAAACAACACCCTAGACACCTAATAAAGCAAGATGATAAGACACTTATATTGACAACACTTCTTGGAAACCAAGAAAACAACTAACCTAAACAAGACTTCCACCTCTTGGATCAAAGGGGAAAATTCTTAGATCATCATTTTCCCTTGATATTGTACTAAAATGTGCTATGTGGGATGTAATCATGTGCTAATTAAGTAGTGAGACCTCCACTCATGTGCTAAGATGTTGATATAATGTTAGACTCCTTGGTCAACAACCATATCTTCTTGCTTCATTACCTTGTGCATGGGTTGGCTATGTGAACCAAACATAAAGTCATATTAATACTAAATGTGATTTATTGGTAAAAATAAGACCATATTTTCCCCATCAATAGACTCCCATTGGTTAAACATGTCTACTTGAAGTAAGCCATTATGTTTTAGAACTCCATCATGTTGACCAGCTACTATATCGAAAGGACTAGGTATAATCTGGCCTTCCTTTTGAATCATATGATCAAGTTGATATACAAATACTCCATCTTTTATTGTAACCTCAATTTGTGTTTGAATTGGATTTTTAAGGACAATCCTTTTCTCATCTTGGAAGGTACCATAGTCATCATACCTTGGTAGCTTTCGAAACTAAACCTTGCACTTTTCCTTAACAACTTTACCTTGTTTTTCTTAGTCTATTTATTTACCAAGATCTTCAAGATCCTTGACCATGTTCAAGTATTACTTCCTTATGTGATCAATACTTTAGATCTACTCTTGAGGTTTAATAGGACCAACTACCATAGTGTTCTCCTTAGGACCTTGTTTGATCTCTTCACCATGTTAATTGTCTATGTTGACAATGTTAACATTGTCTTGATGAATTGGGGATGGATTATATAGAGTTGAATGAAAGGTCTCTAGGTCTTCCCAAAATTTGATTTCTTCATGATTAGTGAAAGAAAGATAATCTTACTATCACTCTTACCATCTCCTTATAAAGTATCATATTGATCAAATGCTTTTAACTACCCCACAGGGTCATGATAAGGTTGATGTTATTATGTAACCTAATCATGATCATCCTCTAAAGTGATCATAGCTTCCACCATGAGGGGTTCATGAGAACTATTTTCATGATTATCTTCTAGAGGATAAGTTTTTTGTGTCTCATATACCTCAAGGTCATACCATGACTACTCCACATCATCAAACTTCTATTTATGCTCAAACTCTAATCTTTTGGGATGAATAGGAGTACCAATAGTGATCTCCTTATCATAGGTATTTATAGTATCATTTTCAAGGTGTTCTTGAGATCTAATTTTAGCTACAACATTAGGATCTTGAAGGGATATCACCTCATCCATATTATTTATCAAGTTCTTTTTTATGTCTAGATGCTCCAATTCTACCTTCAATGTTATTGATATTTCTTCACAATAAGAGACGATGAGAGGGATAGAATATTCATGGGATTTCTTGATATATGTTAAATTTTTTTAAAAAATTTGGAGCCATAAGAGCATCAGGTTGATCATGATGTTGTTGAATAGATGGATAAAGGCAATTAACTAAAGACTCTATATTCTCTCTTTCACACTCCTTAATTTCTTTGCCACACCTAGGCATATCTTTATTCACATAAATGACAAAAACACAAAGGATAGATGGAGGACTTAAAAATCTTTAAAGGATTCTTAGACTATCCTCCATGCACTTCTCTTCATTTAGATTCCCTTTTTTTCTCTCCAAATCACAAGTACTACCTCAAACAAGGAGATGATATGAGGTCAAGAATGGCTAGTTGGTGGAGTAGGAACATAAGGTTCTATGGGTTATTATTGAGTGAGTTTTGGGGGTGAAGGGGAACTCTTACAACTTGTAATATTCCTAGTCTTAGAAATCATAACTTCCCTCTATCCTTACATTATTAAGAATTCATGGACAACTTGGGATTGAGAAGGAGATGAGGGGTCTTAAAAGCTTGGAAATTTCCTTGTCATGACTTCTACAAAATTCCTCTCTTCTTAGTTTGGGTTTGTCATGAAAGTAGCAATCCAAATATATTAGTGTGGGGAAGTAGGAGGTGGAAATTCATAATATTTACTATGTTGAGATTACACATCCATTAGGGCTAATAATTAATTAACAATAATGTGGTTCACATTATTCAACTCCTACAAATCATTAGAAAAACTATGTAGCTTGAGAGGGTGGTTTGGGAGGGAAGGAAGGATAATAATCCTAGTAGAGAGGCTAATCATGGAACTGATATGGTTCATAGGGAGGGTAATAAGGTCCATGAGGGTATTTAGGTATGTGATTGGGTTTCCAAGGGGATGGTAAGGGGTACCATATGTTTGGTGTGAGCCACCATACTATTGATATGGTTCATTATAAGGTTGATAAGGCTCATAGTAAGGTTGGTACAGGTCATGATAGGGATGACAAGGAGGTATAGAGTAGAGGTTACCTTCATAACCAACCATTACACATCATGAAATAACTAAAGGATAAAATTCACTACCAATAACAAATTATTATTACCCTTAGATGAAGATATTTTTTATGACCCTTAGCGTGAGATATTAACTAAAAATCTACTTCTTCAATTCCTATAGCTACATGGAATCACTAAATGATGATGGAATGTGCTCAAATATTCTTTAATCTAGTCCCAATATGTGTGTAATAATTGTTAACTCTCTAAACTACACCCTTAGGAGAAGATTGTTTAGACCTCTCCAAGTTTGGGGTAACATGGGATAAGCCCAAGGCTATGGCTAACCTATGGATGGGCTAAACCTCTAGTTTATGGGGATAAATATCCTGGTGCATCCATTATGGATTAAATCCTAAAACTACTAGGTTTTTATGGGTAAAAGGGATACTGAAATGTGTGAAATAAACCTATGCTACTGCGGGTAATGCACCAATATGTTGTATCCACCCTAACTGAACTTAAACATCACTAATGAATAATACATTAATTGGATCACTCCCTTAAATGATTATAGGCATCAATATTTCATGTGAAGGATATGATGGATATATTAAACTTGAAGGTAATGGATAAGAGGCATGTTCAAGACACTATCAACCATATTACTCTTTAAACATAACTACCAACACTTTGGCACATCATATGACCTACATAGGATAGCATACTAGTAATTATGTGAGCCAAGGACAAGAAAAGGGAGATAAACCTACCACATATGAAAATAAAACAAGAATAACACACTAAACCAATATAAAATAAACTAAAACAATCCTTTTATTAGATCAAGAGGTCTACAAGGTACAAACTTAGGCAGAGTTTCCTCATACCTAACTGAGGGATCGATAAAATGGCCTAAGAGCCTAAATTTATAGAGTAATAGAAGGTGATAAAATTGAATATTTGCATGGAAGTGTGGATGAAAGGTCATGATGACCCTCATTCAATTTAATAAATAGTTACAATTAACCCTCCATACTCTCTCCATATGTTGCCTAGGCTAGTTACGGTCTTCAATGAACTTTTGAGGTGTTGGATGCCTATTTTTGGCCAAGGTTGACTCCATAAATATGAATATCATGCTGACCTAGTAAATTACCTCTCCTCATGATAGTTACAAATCACCATAGGAATTCTATTAGGTCTTTCCATGAATCATTTAGTATCCACCTCCTTCTTGCATGCCAATATGACTTGAAAAACTGCTTCATCCTTAATGATGGATAGGAAATGGGACTTATCACATATTTGAGGTAGTTATAAAAGATTCATTATCTAAATTTACTCCATATTATCCCTCCACACCAAGAAATCATCTTCTTTTATTGCCCAAATAGGCCTACTAGGTAATTAGGCTTATTGACTTGATCTTGACAATTTGGATAACCATGAAACTCAAATATAACCTTTAATTATGGATAAGTCAGTGTGTATTAGGTATAAACAAGAATATCACATCATAAATCATACCTTTTCAATAGTTCACACCATGCAGCTTTGCCCATCTAGGTGACTAGGTCACTTTTCACTAGCACTTGTAGACTAGCCATTTGGTGCAAACCTGTTAAAAACTTTCCAATATCATCTAAGAGTGTTTTTTTATTTTATAAGTTGGAATACATATCATTATTCATTCATTAATGATGTAAAACTATTTAAATTTAACATAACCCATTTTACACACTAAAACACTACAAAAGTATAGTTTTGGATGAACACATATAGTATTTTGTACAAAAATTGGAATGGGTGGGACCTCCTTAGAGTGAAATGAGTTTCAAGTTATTTTAGGATTGGTTTAATTCATATGAGTAAAAATCTCCCAATATTTCCTCCATTGGGTTGTTTAGACTGTCTTAGGAAGATTTAGACATGTCTAACCTCTTAACAATTATTCATAGCCTTGAGGTATTGAAATACAAGATAAATGCCAATAAAATGGAGTATAAAACCCCATTAAACCTTCCCTAGCTACTGAGGATCCCATTCATATTATTTATAGAGTTCAAACATGGAGAAAGTGCCTCTTGAGTTGAAAATATTGCATTTTGAGAAGTCAATATAGAGAAGAGGGGTGTATGAGAGTAAAATTTTATTTTTTATGACTTATAATACCTATTAGAGGTATGTAAAGACCCTAAAAACATGTTTTAATTGTTTTTTCCTTGTCCATTCCTCCAAGTGTCTACAAAGCTCCCATTCTTTTGCCTAGGGTTTGTAGGCTTCTAGGCCAGTTTGACCCTATAGGTCTACAACTACATTTTATTTCATCTTTTCTAATCTCAGAAATTCCATACCTTATTTATGACATTATTATCCTCCCTTATAATGAGTTACAACTTGAAACACTCCTAAACATACATAATTCTTTCAACTTATATACCTAGGTCTGTTCATGTTAATTTAATTCTAATAGGCCTAATAAGGCCATTAGGTTCTTTTTTACTTCAAATTACTAAGAATCTCTAATAGAAGGTACTATTAATATTTATGGAATAAGTTAGATACCCTATCTTAAGTATTATATTTCACCTTTATATAGTTTTCCACACATCTCTTCTTCAATCTGCCTGTGTGCCTGCCTGTTTAGGCCTAGTAGGCCTAATTAGGCCATTAGGATTTTGTTACCTCAAAAGACAAATACTTATAGAGGAAAACAATATTAATGTTTATAAGCTAATTGGGTAACCCTATTTTCACCTTCATAATTCACCTGCTTACATGGTTTCCCACTCTTTCACTTTCCTACTAATGTCCTTCCTGTAGATAACAATTAGGTCTACCTGAGGCTGTGAGTGTAGACATCCCACTTGTATTAATTTTAATAAATAATTAATGGAAAAATAATGTAGGGATATTTTTTCATGATAATACAAATTTTAAATCTTTTATTTGACTCATCCACCAATAGTACTTTTACTTTCTTACTCTATCCTATAGGTGCAGTCTGTGACTTGACTATAGATGATATATTTTTCATTTGGATGTCTTTGTAACCATAACATATGTGTTATAAAATTATTAGGATAACTTTAATATATCCATGACCTCACTTGATTCCTTATTGTTTTTACTTTCAATGTCATAGTGCATATTGTGATTGCATTTTAGAAGTAGAGCTGAAGATTCTTCATTAGACTTATAGGTGTTTATTAGGCCCGTGGATGTTTATTGAGGTCTCTTGAGTGATGGAAAAATATTTGTTATGATCCCTTAAATTTATTTTAACTCTTATTTACCATATATTATAATTCATAATAAATCACCTTGTCTTCTCATACAGACTTGTAAGAGGTAGTTGAATTCTTTGACAGTATGAGAAGGTGAGTGGTAAGATTTCTTTCTTCATTGAAACTCTACCCAATTATCAACATTGATAATATTTTCCATGGGTTTTATCCATGTAAATTCACTATTTTTACCTTGAATTCACCCTAAAAGAGACTCTTTTACCCAAACTACCCATTCTCCCACAGTCAGGTCTACAGATGACAACTTTGAGTTTTTTGATTGTGAGTGCTTAGAGATGAGTAACTTCTTGTTTCACTTGATTGTATACATATCTAGAATATTATTTATCCTCAAGTTTTTAATACTCCTAATAATCTCACCCATATCATAACTCATTTCTCTAGTTGCAAAGAGACCTCTATCTCTTTAGTGGGTAGGTATATAAAGTCTCAAGGCTTCCTCTAGTTGGGTGTTGTCAAAATGGATATATTTTATGCTTGGTATATTGATGAATAAAAAATTAAAAAAAATTGATCTTCATCCAACAATCCTTTGGGTTTCCCTCACAACAAGGCAACTTTATATCAAAAATTTCATAGTTTGACTTAGTCCACACAATCACTTAGAGTGAAAATTACACTTAGACTACACTTGAGACCCAAAAGTGCCCATTGTGCTTGATGGATTTATGATTTAAAAGGACCATATTGTTTTCTAACACCAATTTTTGTTACCCAATATTATCTATAGGTCTTATAGGCCTACAAGGTAGGTTTTCTAGTCTTCTTGATAACCTATAGAAGAGATGTTAAGACTCCTTTGAGTGCTTCTTCATGTCAAGTGGGATGAGAATGATATGTTGGGGTGGAATAAGAATCTGAGGGTCGACCCATATTATTTTTTGGACCTTTGAAAAATACCAAGGATCTAAATAATGTATAACCATTTGTACATTTATGACTGCCACCTTATCTCTTATGAACATACTACCATGAGTTGATTTGAAAGATCATATTAACTATTGGATTCAAGTTAATAGGATAGAAAGAGAGTGGGATTGACATGACTAAGAGAATCTATCAATAATCATGCCCAAAAAATGATTTCACTAGTTTGGATCTCAAATTCATAAAAAAAACTACTACCACCTTCCTATAGATTGACAAGAATGAAGTTTTATTGTCTCTAGATGGCTCACACATGTGAAATGAGTCTTCAGAATGGTGTAGAAGGGTTATGAAAACCCATGAAAAGTCACCCCACCTTCTATTTATCTTTCATCATGCTCATAAAAAGAGAAAATGAAGTAAATTGGAACCTGATTTGACTTGAAACTCCATCCAACTAATGGATTTAGGATGGGAGACATAAATTAAACCATACAAATAATTGAATAGGATCTTGATCTAACACACTTGTATAGACTAGATAAAAATTCTATCTTTCTACCATGAAAACTACTTATTTTGCCTAAAATATGATTGATATGATATGTTAGGTATTTATGAAGATTGGAAATGTTTGTATATACTTGTATTGATGTTTTAATTTCTCCCTTCTACCATACACATGTCTTTTTCTCATAAAACCTCCCTTAGACATTATATTTGTGTAATAAAGCACCTTAAGAGTGGAATATATTATTATAAATTTAATATGCCACCTTTCTCATAATGTTATGGACTATAGGGGAGTAATTTTACTTGGACACCACTTGATATGTTCAACAAGACCCCATTTAGACCAATTAAACCCCTTTGACCTATTTGACCATGCTAGAAATGACTATATAACCATAGGGTGAAGAATAAAACTTACCTTAATATCATCAAAATAACCTTAAACAATGCTAAAAGGGGATTGAAAAAACCAAATTGAGGATTCTAAAAGATATTTGATGACCATACACAAGATTATAGTACATGACAACTTAAGTTTTGAATTTCAAGGGTTGAAATTTGGCCTAGGAAGCCAAATTGTCAACACTACTCATAGTTCACCTACAATGGTTGCACAAAGATCATTTTATTTTCTACCATTAGAACATGAAGATTATATTCAAGGATGTGTTTATAAACTGACAATATTTAACTATGGGGATTTATAGAGGGTTCATTATGGCCATTACTATGTTTATTCATCCATTTGGATGTGTCTATGAATATGGTTTTCAGATTGGGTGAGAGATTCAACACATACACATTATCTGGACCAAAAATCGGTCCCTAAGTGAGATTTGGCTTTGAGATAATGCTTGACACTATTTATACCTCATTATAAGTGAAATAAAATCCCTTGGAGTGTCCTTATAGGACTCACCCTTGAAGGTATAGGTGCTAACATTTCACCTCTACCCATTATTATTCTCCTGTAATGACTATGCAAAACTAGTTCTCTTTTTCCTCTTAAGAATGAGAATACAATATTAAGGGATGCATATGATAGCATGAAATTTTTGACCATGAGTCCCAATGAAGGGTATAAAAAGTTAATTATATAATTTATACATCCATCCAGATGAATCTACAAATATGGTTCATTGATTAGGCTAATAATTCAACACCTACATGTTATGTTAATCAAATTTTGGTACCTAAAGAGAGATTTGGATGTGCAAGAAAACATGCCATAATATATTCCTCATCAAGAGTGGTAGATAATCCTCTATGGTGTGTTTAAAATAATCACATGTGAAACTTTAGGAGTTGATGGTTCATCTCTACCCATCATGGTTATCCTATAATGCATGCACAAAGCTCATTCCATTTTTTCTCTTAAGAATGAGAACATTATCTTAAGGAATGCATATGTTTTAATGAATTTTTAATATATAGGACATGAAGGAGGGTGGGAAAATTCCATTTTAATGTTTATGTACCCATTTAGATGTGTCCACAAACAAGTTCATCTATTGTGTTAACAATTCATGCCTATGCATTCTACTGACCAAATTTTGGTCCCTAAAGTTATATTATCTATGAAATAAAACTTTATGCCTTTTTTACCTCATTTTGAAAAGAATAAAATCCTCTAGAGGTGATTATGTGACTCTCTCATGAAATTCTAGGAGTTGATAAATTGTATCTACCACTTATGGTTCATTTTTTGCATCTGTGTGAAGTTCATTCCATTTTTTTTCTTAAAGATGTGAATATCGTCTTTAAGGATATGCCTTAATGGAGGGTATAAAATACCACAAATAATTATGGTAAAATTCCATTACTATGATTATACACCCATATAAATGTGTTTACAAAGATAGTTCATCAATTGGGTGATCAATTTAACGCATATGCATTCTAATGACCAATTTTTGGTCCCTAATGAGAGATTTTGAAATGAGAGAAACCATGCCACCATTTATAACCTATATTTAGTGAAATGGAATTCTATGGGTTATGTTTATAGGAATCACCTATGTAACTATATGAGTTGATGATTTATATTTACCCCTCATGGTTATCTTGAAATGTTTGCATAAATTTATTCCCTTTTTCATCTTTAAAATGAAAATATTATTTTAAGGTATGTGTTAAACCATGTAAAATTTTCAACTATAAGGATTGATGGAGGGAAAATTAAGGCCATTTCAAAATTTATGCACCCATTTAGATGCATTTGAGAAAATGCTTCATTGTTTGGGCTAATGATTCAAGACCTATGTATTCTACTAACCAATTTTTGGTCCATAAAGAGATCTAGTTATGAGAAAATGTAAAACCATTTATTATTAATTATTATTGAAATAAAATTATTCAAGGGTGTTAGTAGGACATGTAAATACAATTTTAGGACCTAAGAGTTAGTCTATACCCTCACAATTCTCGTAGAACACCTGCACAAATTTTGTTCCCTTTTCCCTCTTAAGAATGAGAAGATTCTCTTAAGGAATGCATCCAAACACATGAAAATTTCAAATTCAAGACCAAAAAAAGGGTAGAATAATTTTATTTCAATTCTTAATCTCCCATATAAATGTGTCTGTGAATATGGTTCATTGATTGGTATAATAATTTAACACCTACACATTATACTAACCAACTTCTAGCCCCAAAAATGAGATTTGGTTGTGAGAGAAAAAGTGCCATCATTTATCCCTCATCTTGGCTAGCATATAACCATATGAGGGTCCTCAGAGGACCTACATATGAAATAATAAGAGTTTATGGATTGTCTCTACCACTCTTACCTATAGTGATTGGATAAATGCATTCCATTTTTCACCTTAATAACATGAAGATTCTCTTAGGGATGCATTTGGATGCCTATAAGTTTAGACTCCAATGACCAATAGAGATTAAAAAAATCCATTACTATTTTTATTCACACTTTTAGATGCATATATGAATATGGTTTTTTGATTGGGAAATTGATTCAACACATATGAATTCTATTGACCAAATTTTATTCCTTAGAACAAGATTTGACTATGAGAAAAAACATGCCACCATTTATCCCTCATCCTAAGTGGTAGAAAATATTATTGGTGTAGTAATATGAATCACCCATGTAATAATATGAGATGATTATTCATATCTACCCTTCATAATTCTCCTACAATGCCTATACAAATTTTATTCCCTTTTTCTTCTTCAGAATGAGAATATTCTCCTAACGAATGCATTTAGTCCATTGTAAGTTTCAACTATAGAGACTAAAGGAGGATGGATTAATACCTTTATATAATTTATATACCCATATAGATGCATCTAAAAACATGTTTCATTGATTTGGCTAATTATTTAACACCTACACATTTTAATAATTATCTTTTGGTCACTATAGAGAGATTTAGATGTGAAACAAAATGCATTATTATTTCTTCATCTTGAATGGTAGAGAATCATATGGGGGTGATAATAGGATGCTTACATGCAACTATAGGATTTTAGGGTTTATCTTTATCCCTCATGGTTCCCCTACATTTCTAGTGTAAATTATGTTCCCTTTTTCCTCTTAAGAATGATAATATTATCTTAATGGATGCATTTCAACACATGCAAGTTTTATACAAGAAATAAAATTAGAGGTTAGAAGAAAGTGGCCTAATTTATAGTGGCTAACAAGAGGCTATGAAACCTATAGTAAATGAAGATGCTTACTTAGTCGATGAAGAAGTGAATCTTAATTGTATGTCACTTTTAATGGAATTCTCCCCCACCCCCCCCCCCCCCCCCCCCCCCACAAAATTTAACTTAGGATGTATCATACAAGAGATAATGCATTCAATTACAAAACTAACATTTTTGATATATTTAATTTTGACACTTTGAATTTTAATATTAACATACAAAAGACTAAGTAATATTGACATGCACCGAATGACTCAACTATATAATATGAATTTTGAGAAAATGATTTGATAACTTTTAATTTTTGAAAAATAATAAATAGTAATTAACTCACTAAACATCAATATTGAATATATTTATAAAGATGACTTTGGGTTATAAGAACTTAATCTTGGCATTTAATGTTTTAAAAGATCACCTAGATATAAACTATAAGAACAAGATCTTTTAAACCAAGACTTAAAATTAAAAAATTATGACATGACACAAGACTTATTTTTTAAAGGATAAGATGACTATTAATATGGCTATTTAGACCATTTAGATCAATAATATAAATCACAACTAACACCTAAAAAGTAGATCAAATGGTACTTCAAACTTGGTGAGTGACTCAAAATAAAAGATACAATCAATGCAATTGGATTTGAGGGTGGAGCTCGATGATGATAGTTTATTAAGTTGTCAATAACCACTGAGTATGTTGGAATGGGATTTGTTTGTGGAGAACTGAGGTGGATAGCTAGATTTAATGACAAATCATAGGGTATAGTTGGTTTTTCATTATAAGGTGAGGTAGAAAGAATAGTTGCAATGTGATAAGACTAGAGATGAAGAAAATATGAATACAAATCAATATAAGCTCCAAATAAGATGGAACAGTCACTAAGAGATAAATATGAATAATAAATCTATGTAATTACTAAATGTCTTAGCACATGGACATAAATGATACAGTATGGGTAGATGCGTATTACCATTTATACCTAGTTTGGATTCATGGAATGACAAAACTAATCTATTTTTCCATTTTTGAGGCATACACTTCCTAGATTTACCGTAATTTAGCTGGCCAAGTGCCAAAAGGAGTGAATTCAATGCATGTTGGATCAAGACTGCACATACATCATATATGAAATACATGGGTACAAGTGGATGTACCAAAGGAATATCTAATTTAGAATTGTAAGTATTGAATATTTGATTGTATTATCTCCTCCTTTGTTGAATACTAAACATTGAAATTATATTAGTTAATCTAAATACTACATGGTACAACAAGGTTTAACCATAAATAACAATGATTTAACACTGAATAAAACACCATTAGAACCATTATATTTGAGAAAAAAATATGTAGGGAGCACATGCTTCAATGTAGTGATGCACTACTACACACAAAAATAGAAGGTTGTATGTAGACAATTTATAAGGCATAAAACAACACTTAATAATTACATAGCATAATTTAGAGAATCAGGCTACATAATGCAATTATTTGAATGATAATCACTATTTTTATAGGAAGCCATATGAATCATAAATAATCTCATGAATAAAATTATTATGGGTCTATAATTCCATTAGAGGATCCCCACTTTGATAGCAGATGATAGAGCTAGTTCAGATCTACATAAAAAAAATATAAAAAATAATGGAACTAAACATAGATATTTTACACATAATAATATATCATTTATATTATTTATTCTACTATATATATCCATATAGGAGATACAAATTATATATGGAGAGTATTTCCTATATCTGGGGAGATCAAATCTCCACCAAAATCTCACAAAAACAAATTCCCAACAACCCACTATATTTGAATATATTGTGACTAACAATATATTCAACTAACTAACACACACTAATAAATACAACCTATTAATTATGAATTTAATATTTTTATAACAACAATAGTTACATCATTTCATTAATAATGTGAATGATATAACTCTACAACATATAAATTATGACATCTACTCAGACTTGAGCTCTGGGATAATAGGGCTATATGCAAGTAGAATTGGGAAAGATAGGTATTTTGCTCTTAATGTGCAAGTGTGATTTTGGTGCTTTTTAGTGTGGAATCCTATTATGTGTCAAGTGGTTTTAAAAGTGTATACATAGTAATATTATTAAAAATACTTTGAATGGGGCATATTTGGGACATGGGTTGGCCTTAAAAAAGATTTGAATTTGGTAAATTAGCCATTATTTGGTGGGAAGATAGGAGAGGGGGAATGACACTAGAGTCATGAACTCCTATACCGTAAGGTACTCTTGTCCAATGGGTGATTTTATCATGTTGAGTTTAAGGAAAGGCCTAAAAGGTGTTTAACGTTGACCAAGATAAGGATAATTTAATTTAGGGGTCATATATCATCTTAGAAGAGTCTGTAGAGTGGTCAAAAGTGATCAAAAGGGGCCCTAAGATAGGTCTAGGGATAAGTGTGTAAAAGAGTGGTCACAAGTGCATGGTTTTATATTAAATTTTAATTTTACATGTCTACATCCCCCCCCATTTATTATAGTAATGTAACAAAGTGAAAGTATTATAATAAAATGAAAAAGAGTATGTACCTAAACTTACCTATGGGAAGGAGTATTGGATGTATGCCATAACACTGAAGTGTGATCCACATAAAACCTGTAAGGAAACATATGTAATATTAATATTTAATTAAGATAAATAATCAAAAGTTAAAGTACAATCAACTTGAGAGTGACAAGGAATGAATAAACCTAATTGAGTATGTGAACCATTGTGATTTTAATGGTGTACAAACTAGAGTAAAAAGTAGTGATCATTACATGTTGTGCATTTATATTAAAATTGAATATATTGGATTAGACTATGCATGCCCCAATCCTCATCTATAAGTGGGTGTTCTCAATAACTCAAGTATGATTGACATATTTATGGTATAAAAACTAGCATAGATATTGGTGAAAAAAATGAATCATCTATTGTAGATGGAATGAGGTTCAATTCTAGTGTAAAATCAGTGAAATACTAAGTATAATGTAGGACTAGTTTATATAGTGTGAAGAATGACATGAATTGTCATTCCATCTATGAAATTGGTGCAAAATTGGTATAATAGGAAACAATGTACCACACACATGCCCCTAACTAATATCTAGTGTATATATTTTTAGATTGAGTAAAATACATATGATTCTAATTAAAAATTGAGTTCCAATGTAGAACATCATATCATGCATGATTTCACCCAAACTAAGAAAATCTAATACAAAATTATGTAATTATGGAAACCAGGACTATAAAACTGATGATTACTATTTTGATTGAATTGAGGTTCTAAAAAATTCTAGAAATACCTATGTTTTAGGTATTTGGACAACAATTCTAGGAAGGAGACTAGAGTATTGCTCTCTTGTCTAATGTGGTGATATTGTCCAAATTGAATTTTTATGTGTTTTATAAGTCTGAAACTATGTTAAATATGTAACCACTATTAAATTGTGTTTGTGCATTAATATAGGAAGCCTAGTTTCTAAGACAAACCTTTACAAATGCCCCCTCTTTTGAGGTTAGTTTTTAATCCTACACAAGATCTTAACTCAAAAGAAAAGGTGATGCAATAAATTGTTATGATGTAAAATAGTAAATCTGAGTAATAATGACATCATAGATAAACATGGAATCATTGTATGTCAAAAAAATTATTCTTTCATAGTCCATCTAATACAAAGATTTTATATAAAAACTGTGTGATTTTTGATATACTCAACATTTTAGATCATATTCCATGATCCTTCATCATGAGATAAAGAAAAAGAAGAGATAAGTAGAACAATAGGACCAAGCATTTTTAAAGAAGAAAGATGATTGTTGCAAATGGTTTATGATGATGATGATGATGATGATGATAATAATAATAATAATAATAATAATAATAATAATAATAATAATAATAATAATAATAATAGTACTTCCATAAATATTAATTTAGATTACCTTATGTGAGAAAACAATAAAAATAATAATACTATCATTTTCAACAATAACAATAACAATAACAATAACAATAACAATAACAATAACAATAAAAATAACAATAACAATAACAATAACAATAACGAGAACAAGAACAAGAACAAGAACAAGTTAGATAACCTTATGTTGGATAATACTAATATTATTTTCAATAATAATACTAATAATAACAATTTAGATAACCTTATGTTGGATAAAAATAAAATTAATAATACAATTATTTTTTATAAAAATAAAAATAAAAATAGTAATAGTAATAATAATAATAAAATTTATAATAATAACCACAATAATAATAATTACAATAATAATAATTTTTTACTTTTATATAAGAAAAATGATAATCCTATTATTTTTAAAGATGATGATGATATTAATTATAATAATAATAAACCGATGAGATGTGGGTGAGTTGGTAAAGTGACTTGATTTATTCAAGCACCACCCAAGTTCAAATCTCAATTTCATATCAGAGGTCTATTATGGCTGATCATTGGTATTCTAGGTCCAGTTGTAGCCAATCATTGGTATTCATGGGCCAGTTGTGGTCATTAATGGTATTCTTAGACTGGTTATGGTGGTTCATTGGTATTCTTGGGTTAGTTTCAACCATTTTTGGTAATTTTGGTACTTATGATAGATGATCACTTGGGGATCTGGGTCCCTGATTATGTCCCAGACCAGTGAGAGCTTCGATCAAAATTAAATAGGGTAAGGATCCCACTAAAACTAGTATCTATCAATAATAATAATAATAATAATAATAATAATAATAATAATAATAATAATAATAATAATAATAATAATAATAATAATAATAATAATAAAACAAAAATTGATAATAACCTTATCTATTTTGAAAATTTCAATTCAAAAAACTTGAACAACAATATTATTAGTGACTAGGAAAATAAATCATTTTTCAATCTTTCAAATTTCCCTTGAAATATACCTTATTTTAATATTTTAAAAAAGGGTTTAGGTTTTTCTATTACTCCCTAGAATATTCCAACTGAAGATGTTATTGTTGGTATATATAGCGCTCTTAAGCATTTACCATTCAACATTGTATAAAAAGTAAGGAAATATTGTGTGGTTACTTTATGCAAGGCTAACCCTCCATCTAGTAAAATTTCAAAGGAAGGATGGGAGGATTTTAAGACTATTAGGAAAAATAAATATATTGTAATCCTTAAATATGATAACGGAAATGTTACGGTTATCCTAAATCATAGTGACTATGATCATAAAATGATTTATCACCTCACTAATAGTGGTATCTATAAGAAAATGACTATAACCCTATTTTTCACATTATTAAAAATGTGACAAAGATCTTAAAAGCTTCTTATTTGGATGACCTAACAAAGAAAAAGGTTATTCTAAAAAAGAGGTAACCCATAGGATATATGGTGCTCCTAAAATCCATAAAGAAGGTATACTATAGATTTCACTACCTATAATCTTGAAACCTTCTTAACTAATAGATTAAAATCCATTGTAGGTAAAATAGTCTCCTTCATTCATGACTCAGAGGATTTTATTTCTTTTATTATGGATAAAAGATAGAAAATAATGATTTATTATTAATTTTTGGTGTTGTTTCACTCTATACTAAAGTACCCATTAGAGATGCCATTGAAGTTTTTTGTAATCTTACTAACATTGAAATTGCCAACCTTGTCTCTCTTTGTCTTAATTTAACTTTTTTTTAAAATTTTAAAGGTGTTATCTATGAACAGTGTGAAGAAATGGCTATGGGTTCCCCTCTATCCCCTATGGTTTCTAATATTTTAATGGAAATTTTGAAGATAATGCCCTTCACTCATTCCCTTTGAAGTCTAAATGGTGGAAAAGATGCATGGATGACACTCATCTTTGTTGGTAGCATGGTATAGATAGTATGAAATAATTTTAAACCCATATTAATAGTTTGGTGTCTAGTATAAAATTCACTAAATAAATTTAAAATAAGGCTAAACATCCATTTTGAGATGTCCTCATTTCTAGAAAAGAGGATGGCACCTTAACTAGAAAAGTATATAGAAAAGGCACACATACAAACCTATACCTCCATGCCTCATCCCATCACCATCCCACTCAAAAAGCAGGGGTTCTAAAAACTTTATTTACTAGGGAATTAATTTTTTTTATAATGAAAACATTTATCAATAAATTTAGCACCTAAAAAGGGGTTTTAAATGGAATGGGTACTCAAGAAAATAGATAGATAAGGAAATCAAGCAAGTGAAAGAGAATATAAATAGAACTAATAGTAATGATTTCTTGATGGAATAATATACAACTTGTTTTCCATATTTATAAGGAATTTCTAATAATTTATCTATAATTATCAAGTGCAAGAACATTAACTCCACTTTCCTTCCCATTAATAAATTACATAAGACTTTAGGGTTGATAAAAGATCATATGGACCCTAACCTTCATAGTGGTGTTTACATCATCGAATACTCATGTGGTATTATTTACATATGGGAAATATGAAGATCTGTTCAAACTAGAATTAAAGAACACTCAATGGATATTCATCTTAAAAGGAAAGAAAAATTGGCTCTTTCAAAACACTTTTCTAAGACCAAACATGCTATCAACATAGAAACAACTAGAATCATTGTTACAGAAGATCGATTTCACAAGTGTAAGATAAGGGAGGTGATTGAAATATTTAAACACACTAAAAATCTAAATAAATATGATGGATTATTAATTAATCATGCTTGGAATCCATTGGTTTACACAATCTAAGGTTTCTTCTTTACCCATCCCTATTTGTCGGGTTGCTCCTTTCTTTGCTAGTCTATGTGGGGTAGATTATTTACTTTGGATTTTTTACATTAGTTTACTTCATTCTTATTTTATAATTATAATATTATATATTATGTATGGTGTGTTATTTTTTTAATTTATAATAGTGTACGCTAATTTATTCATTATTTCCATAGTTTATTAGATTTGAAATTAGAATCTTACTCCATTTTGTTTTATTTGTGGGTTTTTATTTATTTTATAAATCATAATTTTGTTTCCTTTATCATTTAAGGTTTATTTATTTTTATAGAAACTTTTTAAAATATATAAATTTTTTATTTTTAGAAACCCTTTGCAATGGTCATCTTTCTTCTTTATAAATGTCTAGTCTTGTTGTTTAACTTATCTATTTTTTCTTCTTTTTTTCCTAATGAAGGATCATGGAATATGATCCAAAACATTGAGAATATCAAAACTCACATTCATTTTTTTATATAAAATCTTTGTATCATTGTATGTTTATACTGAGCATAATAATAATGTGAGATGCATGTGAAAATGAACATTCATAATAAGTGTGTCTAGATAGATGTGATAATGAAGTATGTAGATAATTTAGTCAAATGCCTATATAATTTTGAGTATAAATACTTAGGGAATAATGAATAATGTCCATCATGACATCCAAATTTGAGTAAATAATCAATTAAAATGCCATGTCCATGATGCACATGATCAAATAACACATTCACCACACATAAAACACATGATAGAAGGCCAAAGTGCTAGAAATAAGGGACGTGTTAAAATATCACTCATTATAATAAAATACACATACAAAGGAATTTTAAAATTCCATCACACACATAAGGAATCAATAGAGTCTTAGAGCCACATAAAAATACATGTTCAAATGTTCACATTCATGAATAGAAAACACACATAAGGATATGTTCAAATGTCCTCACGTGTATATAATCATAGATATAAAGGCTTACATATAGTTGGTAATGACATATTTAAATTTCCTCATAGGAAAAATATAAGTGCAATAATTGGAAATGAAGATAGGAAGAATAATACAAAAATCATGCATTATTATGTATTCTGAATAATAAGAGTTAAGTTGTAATCTTTGAAATATTCAATAACTGAGATAGGAAATAGTATATCACAATGTTAGTGAGTGACAAAAATCAAAACATTTCTTATATCAATGTATTACCAAACGCATCCTTTGTTTGAGTTCCTATTCATGATGAATAGTAAGGTGTTCACCACCTTGGAACCACATGTAACCAGCACTTTAATGTGGTTGATGGAATCCTAAAAAAATGTATCATGTTGTATTTCATCATTATTATGCTTTATATGCTATAAAATTACAAGTGTATATGTATTTGAGTCTAAATCCTCATTAATGGCTATATGATATCGATATTGATTGTCAATGAAAACGTAAATAGTTAAACCATTACTCTTATAGTGTTTATAATTTATGCATATATGAATCTATTTAGGGGCCTTGGCCTACTTAGGTGGAGGTTATATGATCTAAATAATGTCATTGTCCTTATACTTCTTAAGTTTGTATTGTAATGTTGAGCATGGATCTAGAGCATGTCTTGTGATTTTATGAAAATTATAAAAATACATACCATCCTAATTTGACAAACATATAATAGATGTGTGGTGTAATATTGGTAAATATATCAATTCCATATCAAACAACACTTTTAAAATCAAATTCATCTTATCTTATTCACTATTTCCCTGTATTCTGATAACTGGTTTAATATCCATAGATGTGATATTTTTTATTGAGTCTAACAATGGTGGTAAAACTATATATGGGATGGTATCCAACTGAAAACAAATGTTATTTCCCTTATATATGTTGGCAATGACTATCGTATTTATATCTATATGTACTAGTATGATGTTCTTAGAATCATTTTGGTATTCTCGTGGGCCCATTGGTGTAAACTTTAGATCGCACAAATAATTATCAATGTTTATTGGTGTTGTCATTATGTCTCCCTCTAAAGTAACCTCATAATCACTATCAAAAATTTTGATGTAAAAATACTTGGGGTCTATTGAATTTATCATTAAATATAGTTTTTGTATATGTTACACATTATCTACTTTAGGTGGTGATATTAATGGTGTAGAGGTATTAGTGGGCAATGGTTGAGAATTATTTGTACTATACTACCAACCTAATATGTGTGCATATTTTATATGGGAATAATCTATGGTGGTGTAACTATAGTAGGTTGTGGTTCCCCCAATGGTGATAAACTTTGAGAAGTAGGTTTTGTAACCTTACAATTTTTAAAGGGAAGATTATCTATTGGACATGTGCACAAATATACATCTTGAATAAAATTGACATATCACTGTAAGGTAGAAATTAAAATCTCCATAACAAGTATCCATGGTTTACCTAATATAAAATTGTAATGAAAATGGTTAGGCATTACCTAAAATTGTGTAGATAGGGTTTTTGGCCCTAATGTAATATCCAAGGTGATAAAACCCAAATTTTAGTGTAGCACATCAATAAATACATTGATATTCATATATGTCTTTTGAATGGATGCCATTTTTATGCCCATAATTTGTATAAATGCTAGATTGATAATATTGGGTCTTGAACCATTGTCAATTAAAACTCTTTTGATTGTTGTGTTGTTGATTTGAGCTTGTATAAATAATGGTAAATGTTGATCAATGGTTGACTATGGTGGAAAATAATTATTTCCAAAATAAATTATATCCTCAATGTCCTTAAAAGTATTCATAAGATATGAAAAATAATAATGTACTTTGTCATGAGGCATGAATGTTTGATTCAAAGCTTGGTAATGAATATCCTTAAAAATGGTAGCCTTCTAAAGAAACTCTAGAATAGAATTATTAACTAGTGTATTCTTGAGTTTTTCAACATTTTCATATGGTATAACTTGGTGTCTTGGTTTTTTTTGATTAGGATGGGGACAAGGTGGAATTATTTGAATGTGTTCATCTTATCTTGGTTGATGGTTATTCAACCTCATCTAGTAATAATAAATTAGACCATAGGATATACTATAATTCTATGTCAAATATTAAGAATGAGATATGATCAAATATAGTTGGAGGGTCTATGTGTAGGAGGAACAAAAAGAACCCTCTGAGTTCGTTGATGTCTAGTAGTAACTAGTGATAGTTCAAATTAAGCCATACAACAATAATATTTGTAGAGTGATGAAATAGTGTGGGGTGGACCAATAGATGATGCAATATTTTCCTTAATATGATACATTAATGGGATTATATACATGTTCAAAATTTTACAAACAATAGTCAAGGAACATGTAAATAATAACAAGAAACTTTTCACTAGGAACCAATAAATAGGCTCAGTCATGATACTCATGATGAAATACAATAATTAGAAAACCAAAGATTTGAGAACTTACTAGATAAATTAAAGAAAAATGAAAACCTTATTGGTAAGCTAGGGTTTACAAAATTTGATAATAAGTAGGTTCACTAATATGTTTTATCAAATTTGGGATTTAATTTAAAACCATAGATGACAACACTACCATGAAAAATAAGGAGAATAATGATAACATTCACTGATTTGGAAATATTGTATTCTATAAAGTTACTAAAAATAAAAAAAGTGTAAGGAGAAAAAAATATTTATCTATAAATTATGCCTCTAGGAGGAACATAGATTTGAAACTTTCTGTGTAGAGAGGTCTAGTGACTAGAATGTGGATTTTAGAATTGGATATAAGTTTGGACAATAGTTATAAAAAGAGAACACTAGAGGGTGGAATGAATATCCACCTTAAGGAACTCATGTCCACTTACAGTGAGGAAATCAAGGTTTTTAGCTTATCTATAGCTTCATGTGTAGAGCCTGTATTTGGTGTAGGAGATTATGATCTCTTGCAAAGACATCGTGTGATTGTTTTTCCTTAAAAAAAACCTAGTTCCTTGGCATGTGAATCCAAATTCAAATAAAAGGGAAAATCAGTTAGTGACTGAAGTTGGGTGAGACCTAAACACCCCATGTGATTAACACTACCTATATACCAATACTCTGAGGGATGAAACTTCATGTAATTATCCCATGATATGGTGGTGTGTGAATAACTGGTGTAATGTGTTAGATGCTAGTGTAATATTAATGTGATATATGATTTAACCATGACTTGTGACATGTGACATGCATTAAAAATTAAGTTATTGGATAATAAGATTGTATTCAATTACAATTAGAAAAGATAGGTATTTCACTCTTAATGTGTAAGTGTGATTATGTTGATTTTCAGTGTGAAAGCCTTTTGTGTGTCAAATGGTTTGAAAAGTTATTGAATAGTCATATCATTGAGAATAATTCAAATGGGGATTATTAGGGACACGGTATGACCTTACTATAACTTTTAATTTAGTAAATTAGATGTTATTTGACATGAAGATAGGTGAGGGGGAAGGACACAAGAGTAGTACACTCCTGTCTCCTATGGCACCCTTGTCCAAGGGTTGATTTTCTCATGTTGAGCATTAGGTAGGGCCTAAATTGTTTCCAAGGTTTACCAATATAGGTAAGTTAATTTAGGGGTCATCTATCATCTTAAAAGAGTGTGTAAAGTGGTCTAAAGTGATCCAAAGGGGGCCTAAGATAGGTTTAGAGCTAAGTGTGTATAAGTGTGGTCACATGTGAATGATTTAAGCTTAAATTTTAATTTTACATGCTGAAAACATGCCACTATTTCTCCCTCATACTAAGTGGTAGAGTATTCTCCATGGTTTGCTAAGAGGACTCATTTTTGAAACTATAAGATATAATTGTTCATCTCTACAACTCATGGTTCTCCTACAATTCCTACCCAAGTTAATTAGAGAGACAAATATGTTAGTTTAGGAAAGAGTTCCAATTATATTATAGCATGATAATATAAAATTATGTTTAGATGATAGAGAGAAAGGGAAAGAGAGAGGTAAATGCTATAAATATTAATGTACATAAATGAAATCCACTCATGATATTGAGTGTAATTCCTCCTTCATAGTAAGTAGGGGAAAGGTGTGTGTGGATGAGATTGAATTTATATAATATTATATGATTATTCAATAAATAGAGTGTTTTTATTTTTATTATGAGTTTTTTTGTGTGTGTGTGTCCTTAATAAAGTGAAGGTAACATCCATTGGGGAGTAATGTTGTCATTATCTTAGCCCGCTCATTCTCATTTGTATCAATAGTGCTTCTCACACACTATAAAAATCATACAATCCAATGAAAATGAATTTTATTTTTTTGTAAACCTCTTTGATATATATTTTATTTGCATAATCATCCTTACCAATTTCTTCACCTTAAAATCAAATAAATTTGGTAAAATTATAGGATAGATGTCTGTCAAGATTAAAATGAAAATGAAAATTCTAGTTTTTTGTAATGATCAGATATATATTCTATACCCTAAAATGTCATTTTTTAAATTATAAAACATGAAATGGTGTTTTCTTCAATTAAATATATTTTGATCTTAATTGCCTACATTGTGATATTTATTTCCTACATTATGATTTTGATTTATCTATATGTTTTTAAATTATGTTCCAAACTTATTTGGTTTTAAAGATACATGTGACAATAGACATCAATAAAAAATGTTTATTTTATCAAAGTATGTTATAATAATACTCTTTTTTTAGACATAATTTATAAACAACAAACATGAAAGCTAAACATTAGTTGTTTGTTCATTAACACAACCATGCTTGAAAAATTATTCATTTATGAATAATTTAAATAAGGATAATATATTTAATGATAAAAAAACAAATAATAATGATGTATAAGAAAAAAATTTGTATACACAAATTATAAAAATGTATGATTCACATAGATATGTTAGTATGTATGTCTATCCAAATTATGCCATATTGATATAAAAATAGACCATGTCAAGATAAAATATGGACCATATACATATTAAAAAATAAACTATATAGGCATAAAAAGTGGGCCATATTGACATACAAAATTAATTGTGCCTACAACTACCCCTATCACAACAACTAGCTTTCCTATTGCTCATTACCTCCAAATAAATTAGGCATCATGGAAAAGGATGTATAAACCATGGTGTTGGATGTATTATTATGGGAAGAAAATATCCTCTCATATTATGAAGGATAAAATGTCTATGACAAAACCTTAGAAAATTGTGGCACTTTCACAAAATAAAAATTAGAAAATTTAATGTACTAAATTGATATATAGAAAATGGAGTTTCCAAGAATAAAAATTTTCAACAAGGTGATTTTGGACTCACTACATGCCACATAAATTTTCTTAGGGATGTGTGACTTTGAATAAATTAGTGTTGGAAAATCATGTGGAGCATACATATATGGATAGATCCAAATGTGAATACAAATATAAATATGACACAGAGTATCATTACTTGAAATCAAAAAGGATAATTTTATTATGTGTTTTTACTAGTCTTTTTATTTGAAGCAGGTGGCACTCAGGAGATACTAGATCTTGGGATGCAACTTAAATGTTAGTCATTGGTAATTTAAATCCATATGGTTTACCCATAACATCTCCCATCATTTTCAAAACCAACAAATAAAAGATGTCAATTATGAATCAATTAAAACCAAACCTATTTTAAGATAAAACTAATTTTTTCTTTCTAAATAAAGAGAGATAAATAATATAATGGAACTATAATGACATTTTTTGTGTTACCATCATATTTTTATAGTATATATAGGGTAATAATATCATATGTCATCATATATAAAAAAATAATGAAATAGAAAAATTTCATAACATATTTAGGATAAATTAAAAGTATTCCTTACACACACACACACACACATAGAGAGAGATAATGCGACATTCTCTCTCTTTCTCTCCCTGTCTCTTCCTATGTCTCTATCTCTTGCAAGAGGAGGGGAAGTTAAAGAAATAAAACATAATAAAACTATGATTTATTAAACATATTAAAAATATATATAAACTTTAAAATTTACTTTCCCAACTTGAGTGTAGGGTACTAGAGTAATGATCACACACACACACACACACACACACACACACACACACACACACACACACACACACACACACACACACACACACACACACACACACACACAGAGAGAGATAATGCAACATTCTCTCTCTTTCTCTCCTTCTCTCTTCCTATGTCTCTATCTCTTGCAAGAGGAGGGGAAGTCCAAGAAATAAAACATAATAAAATTATGATTTATTAAAAATATTAAAACAATATAGAAACTTTAAAATTTACTTTCCCAACTTGAGTTTAGGGTACTAGAGTGATGATCATAACCTCAAAAATAAAATCTAAAATAGGTGGGTACCTAAAATATTATTTATCATATATACAAGAAATAAATGAAATAATTTAAATATTAATCAATTAAGTAAACATATATTAAATGAGAATTTAATATTATTTTGAATACATAAATAAACTATAAATAATTAAATATGTGTGAATACATATGTTGAAGAAGATAATCCCTAGATAAATGGTTGTGTGATGACCTTAGGTGGTGAAGTAACTATATATGGTTTATAATCTATCATGCTAGTGTCCTAATGTGTTTAAGTAATTAGAAATGGAATATAGTTTGTTCACTAGTCTCTAAAGGTATTGAAGCAACTATAAATAACATATACTATTGTGTACTAGTGAGATATACAAATGTGTGTCTAGTCTCCACATGTATGCCTATTGGATTTATAAATATAACCCATAAAAATGTGTCTAATTTGAATAGGTGGTCCACTACACTTACTCCCACATGATGTGAAATATTGTATATGAACTATAGAATGCCTTCTAGTTATGCCACCACATGAAGTACCAATAGCAGGAAGGATATTATTATATGTGACACCACCTATAGCCTATATAAAAATCTTAAAACTATGTATACCATGGTTAGTAATAACCTATGTGCAAATACTAAATACCTCAAGTGTGTCCATAATTTTACTACGATGCAATATTTTAGGGATGAAAGTATGTTTTATTATCATTCTATTTTTATATTGGTAGTTTTGGTGGTTTGGTCTCACTTAGAACCAGGTATATTACATGAGGACCCACCTCTCCTACATTTGGGGGCCTTCATGGTAAAATAATTCAATATTTATTGTATAACATACTCAAAATAATTTTTTATAAAAATAATTAAATTGAACCTCATTATTATTGCATGGAGGCTCATCAAACACATTCTACCTCCTATCCCAAAAGTTTTGTTTAATATCTGCATGAACACACTAATAAATGCTAATGTGTTTAAAACTCTTTGGTGGTGGTTCTATGGTTCGAATACTAAGAAATAAAACACATAATTATTATTTTTTTATATTTTTTTAATCTCCTTATATGACAATTTATTAGGATAATATTTTTTCAATATCTTTCTTTGATGCAACATCAAGTTGTGAAGTTACATTTCCCACTCATTTGAAAATGGCCTCCAACATATTACCAAGTGAATTTTGTGCACTGACTTGAATAATCATGCAAAATATTTATGATAATTTACAATTATAGTTACTTTGAATTATATTATTCATAAAATTTTACTTTTTCTATGAAGACAAAATTTAGGGGGGTTTCATCATGATTATATTGAAGGTTTTCTCTAGGAAACGAGTCCATCAAATCAAGTATATAAATTTATAAAAATGAATGTTTATGTTAGGTATTTGAAGGTTTTCATGATAAAAATGTAACTATAATTTAAGCACCCTCTTGTCTTGTGATTATTATAAAAAATGCATCATAAAAAATAAATTTCAAACCCTAACAATGCCCTATTAAGAAAACATACTTGGGACAATGATTCAAGTGGGAAATAATAATGGGAATGTAAGGAGACAAATATAATCCACACCCTCCCTTTAATTATTCAAAATTATGAGAAACAAGTTCACAATGAAAATAATGAAATAAAAATGTGGGTTTGGTGGATTTTTCTATTTTTTTAGATCTATAAAGGGATGACACCATTTTTAACAAAGGGAATATACCCTATTAGGCCCCATAAAGGGCGTATGACCTTTAGGGTTAATAACTACCCACCTTTTATTTGGTATGTTTTTTTATAAAAAAAATTGGGTTACACACCTTTTGAAAAGGGCACACACCCTTTTCATGAAATGAAAAAAAATAGAAAGGGCATATTTTTTGTTCCTCAAATTTGTGCATCTATATAACACTAAAATTATTTATTGTCCATATTTTAAAATTAAAAATATGAAACTTTTAATTTGAAATTTGAGAAGAAAGTAAGGAAAGTATACACCTAAAAGAGTATGCAGTGTAATTTCCATATAATTTGTAATTGGAGAAGTGTATGCCCCCTTGTTGAGGTATTTGGATATGTATTTAAATTGTGAGGAATTGAGAGTGATAAAATCTCATTTTTAAAAATAGTGAAAGCCCTTGAGCTAGAAATATTATATTTTCAAAATCTCATACGAATATGTATAATACTTTGTACAATAATTAGAGGGTGGAACCACAAAATTTGGCTAGATACTTTTGAACTAAATAAGGGGTGGAACCACCAGATGCATCTCACTAAAGTGCAAACATAGACATTGAGTGTTAGTAGACTCTAATGTGGCACACTTGTAACATGAATATGAATCACACCACTACAGACAGATCTAGATTATATTTGAAAATTTATAACTTTGAAACTTTTCAAATTTCAATATAGTAACTTGAACATGAATGAATATCATGCCCATGTATTTTAATAAATTGATATTTAATGTCAATTGAACTTGTAAAAATTTGAAACTTGAAACTTTTAATTATTTTTCACATGACCATTCATCTAAATTAAGTATATATGACTATGTATTGAATAAATTATAGGAATGAGTGCACATGCATTTCAATTATCATCATGATCTAAAAATGTGAATCATATTACAATTTGAAGTATACTATCATATTAAAAACAATTCTCATGAGGCTTGAATTCCCAAGACAAGGCCATTATGGTGCCCCTCTTTTGAGATGACAGATGTAGCCCATAAGTTAATAAAAAATAATATGTGAAATTTATAATCATGTAATAATAATTTAATCATTTTAATTATATTTCATCATAGTATTGAAAATAAAATTTAATTATTTATGAAAATTGTGTTAGATATATATAACATTGAATCAAATAAGAAACATGTGCATTATATGTATCTTGGCACCAAAATAAAAATAGACCATATAAGTAATGTGTGATATGAATCATGTCACCATGGTAACAAGAAATGAACATACAATAAATTCCATATAATGTCTCATAATTTTCATATAATGTCTCACGAAAGGCTTAAAGGCCACATATAAGGGACATATGAATGTCACATAAACACACAAGGGAAACATCCATACAAAAATGGTATGACAATACCATTCAAGAAAGACCATGTATATATTGTACACAGAAGGACAAAGGAGACAAATAATAAGCAAACAATTCCTAACTTATCAAGTGTTAAAGTAATACAAAATCATAGATAAAATTATACTAGTCTACATCAACCATATGTATCAACATCATTGCTAGCAAATAGAATATTCATGCACCACAATGTAAAGTATGAGTGATTATCAAAACATTTGTATGACATATAGATCAACAAGGTAGAGAGGTTATGGATAGATACACCTTGTTGAAGTGTTCATGGAGAACAAAAATATTCCCACAACTTAACAAGATTTTTGGGTAAAAAGGGAAGCCCAACATCAAAAAACCATGTAAAAAATGTCATAAATAACATATATAAATTAGTAAGAAAATAACAAAATAATAAATAGAAAATAATACCTCATAAAATTCAATTATTTATTTACAATATAAATATGATATCTACCTAACACATATTAAATAGCATATGTAGACAAGTAAGAAAATAACATAAGAATATGCTTAGAGGTCTTAAATTTGACTTTTTGAAAGTATTTTTATTTTTTTATTTTTTTTTGTTTTTTTTTAAATATATGATTTTTTATGGAGTTTTTTAACAATTTAAATCAGGAAATAAATAAATTTGTGGTAAATGAATTCAAGTAATATGCCCTCAATATATCTATAAAGTAATTATATCAATGTAGGTAAGGATGCTCATGCCCCCATAGGAAAGAATCTATACGTGTTCATGGAGAATGTATATACATAGATGTGACCATGTTAGTGTAATTAAATCCATAACATGATAGGTTTAAAATATGAATCAAGTAAAGTGCCATATATAATGTGGATTGAAAGAATTGTAATGTATTTGTTATGAATTGTTTGAAACCGTTTGGAAATTAAGAGTGTGAGTGTCCAAAGTGAAAATATAAAGCAAAGGGGTATAAAAATACTTCAAATGAGGATATAAAAAGAAGTAATGAAATGAAATAAAATATATTATGTAAAAATAAAAATTTAAGAGTCTAACCAATTATATCAGTAATGCGAGTTATGTATACACAACCAAAATGTTTACTTTTATTTTTTCATTTAAAAATGAAGTGATAATAACAAATAAGTTATTGAAAACTTATTTGTATTTACACACACACACATATATATATATTAATGTCAAATATATAATTTACAAAATTTAAAATGAGATAAAAATAATAAATTAACACACACACACACACACACACACACACACACACACACACACACACACACACACACACACACACACACACACATGTAAACCTAGTCTAGACTAAGTGAACATTGAATGTGTAGGGTAAATATTATTAAACATTGATTATGAGGACCCATGATATGTGTCACAACTAAAAGTATGAATTAAAGTATTCTATTGTAAGGACACACTAGGAGGAAATGGCCACATTATGGCTATGTCCTAGTTTAATTTGTGACTATTGTTTTGATTTTGACATGGGCACCTATTTGCGAGGTTTTATTTTTTGAGAGTGTGTCCCAATTTGATAAATGAAATACCTAAAGAATACAACTCCTAGCTCCTAAAAAATTAAACAATATAAAAATAAAATTCCAAAGGTGGGAATAGGGTTAAGTGAATAGTCAGGCTATCCTTAAAAAACTCTATGCGATCTGAGTGTTTCCTACATATCCCAAAAAGGCCTAAGGCTAATGTCATTATCCCTCCTAGAGTGAGTGTGTGAATCTTGACTTTGATATATAAATGAAACTAGATATATTTATTTGAATTCCTAAAAATGAGTGCCATCGACCTATAATAAAATGACTTCAAACTTAACATATGACTATTATAATAAATTATAATTGTAATTAGAAAGAACTGTGCTCTTTTACTCAATGTGTAATAAAATTATAAAGTGATTACTAGATGTGTTTGAGAGGTCTTGAGGTGATTATATACAGGATTATTTTGAATATTTACATTAATAAACCTTTTTTAAAAGTGTAGGATGAGAAAATTCAATGTCTTGAAGTAAAAGAATTATTGTTGAAAAGTCAATGATATGGCCATGCTAGTAAACAAAGTCACGTTAGTGGATAAGGATACACTATAGCCATGTTTGACCTAGTGTTGTCTTGTCTTATAAGGAAAAATGATAATTTAATTGTCTTGATGTGAGTTTTTAAAGGTAAAATAGGGATGTCTAAATGATGTTCTAAGTAGTTGTAAGATAGTTTGTGGAATAGTGAATTTTACCATAGATATATCAAATTGACGAAATGGAGAATAGACTAAGTAAGGGTATGGAGAATATATCAAACATTTTTAAACATTTAATGTTGAAATTTGAGTGTATACAAGTTTACATGGATTTAGTGTACTTATGTATGTGACCATTATTAATTCATATTATAATTTTATTAGCTTGTGTCTATGTGGTCTAGACCCAATTTTCCTCCCATGCTATTTGTTTTATCTCTCCTCCCTAATTTCCCATTCTCCCCTTATGTTTCTTGTGTTTATAAGGTTTGTATTTGAAGCATACTAATAAAATCCTAGTTAATTAGGGTTAATGATATGCCCTTTGTTTGACTAGGAGTTTATTAATACACTTTTGGTTAACTAAGTGTATTAATATGCCCTTTTTAAAAAAAGGATTTTATTAATATGCTTTTGATCCCATCCTGTTGTGGATCCTTTTGACAAATTCCCCCTTATATTCAACATGTGTGCTCCATTTTGTCATTTTTATTTCCAATAGGTAATATTTTGGATTTAATAAGTCTATATATACACAATTACATTGGTGTAAACAAGAGAGAGATATAGGTGAATGAAACTAATGGAGTTCCACAAAAAGGTCAAGAATGATAATAAAAAGTATATTATCACTAAGTGAAGTGCTTAAGGAAAATTTATATTCCAATCATTTATATTGCATCATTTCAAATTATTCACATAGTAATATGTTGACCCTAAATTTTGTGCATAATAGTAAGAATTGACAAAGAATGACCATGCACAAGTGAGACATGAATGATCATACATAATATTAAACAACACATAAAGTAAAATCAAAGATTACATGTGTGGTGACTTTCATTACTGATAGATTACACAACATAATATGTGTCCATAGAAGAAGATATAAAATGATGAAAATTATCAATGAATTATCTATTAAAGAAGAAAATGATGATAAGGATGGGGAACATTTTAAAAGGATATATAAGGATGATGGGTGGAATTTATGTTACTGATAGGTGAAAAACATGGACTAATGGTTGTGATTCAATGACAAATAGCTAATGGAGATGAGATATAGGAAAACTATAAATAGATCCCATCCTCTAATTCAAAGACAAATTTCTAGACAAGATTTATAACACATTTTTCAAGCATAATAATTTGTTGAGTACTTGGAGATAAAGTTTAGGGTTTTTCTGAGTGTATTGAGTAATTTGAGACTTATGTAATGTGTTTTAGTATGAATGCATAGTTTTAAAAATGTATGCATTCTGTCTATAGTTTGAAACAAATCATAAGATGTTTTCAATGATAATAGAAGGGATAATTGGCCTATGTGTTATGTGTTTTAAATGTAGAATAAGATTATGAAGAAATTCAATCCATGAATTAGTAAATAAACTCTAAAATAAGCACATATAACATAATGTGCTAAACCTACTCCCTCGAGAGGTTGTGTTAATGAACTCAAGAAAATAATTATGAAAGTAAGTTAAGCAATACCTTCCAAGTAGTGGATCTCCTTCAAAAATGGTTAATAAACATGTTTATATTAAGATTTGGTGATCTAAGTCTTTGTAAATTCAATATAACATGAACCTCCATCATATCTTATTTCACCAATGGATTTTGTTCCTTTATATGTCAATTAGGGATAATGAGTGAAACTTTTCTAGTATTATTTATGCATAATAACATTGCACAACTGAAGCTTAAAAGTTATGTTCATGGCTCATGTATTTATAGTTTTTATGAAAATTTGAGAATTAATCATGACCATCCATCCTGAGATCAAAATGTGTGGCCAATGATTGATACAATTTTGGAAGACAAGGATATTAATATTTGGGAACAAATGAACATTAATGAGGCATGGGAGGTTAAACCTGATATTTATCTCCATCAATGCTTGGTGTTTGACATCTTTTAGATGATGTCATGGGTGAGATATTTTGATTTATGAATTTTTAATATTTGATATAAATAAATTTCCATGGATTTTCCACTTAAGCTCTTAATTTGGTTTTGATTTTCTTAATGGATTTAATTAATAATTTTCCAATTCTTAGAAATTAATTACATGTTTAATCAAAATAGTAAAAAATGTCAATTTATTGAGTTATAATTTGATTAAAATTAAATTATAAGATGTTAATTACGTATAGGGTAATACCCCAGTTAGGGTATTATAGACATGAATTGACACATGCATGTGATGTGTACAACCAAATTAGAATATTTAAGTGGTTAGGACATTTTTATTGGTCTCAATTTGAATCAAAGTGAATTAAGAAAAGATAATGGTTCCATATAATGCATTTCCCCAATCAAGGATCAATGGATAAGAATCAACACTTACACATGACATGTGTAGATGAATTAGAGAATTTTAGTGATTTTGGTCCAGATTGTATGTTATTGAAGAATGTTGTTTAGATTTATAATTTAAGAACAAGAGTTAAAATAATTGGATGTCTACATTTTTCCCCTATTTGAGAAGGCATGGTGAGACATTTGGTCAAAGTAATGAATTTTCAAAGAATAAAAAGGCCACTTAAAATGGTTATAATTATAAGAAATAAATTTATTCTTACTTTTTTCTAAATTTTGCATGAGTGATAGAAAAATGGGGTTATGAAAATGCCCCAAATAGTGTTTGGGAAGCTCATGATGACCCCTCAAAGTGAGGATAGAAAAATTTAATTTTTATAAGTTATCCCTCCATTATAAGAAAAAGAATCACATAAGTCAGCAAAGGAGGTTGAAAAAGGGGCAATTAGAAGATAATGGTTCAAAAATAGATAAATGAGGCATAAAGGAGCACCCTAGGAATCTAAATGGGGGAATATAGTCCCAAGGGGTGAAAATTTTGAAAATTTTAATATAAGTTTACCCCTAGGGGTAAAAATTATTCATTTTTACCCTCAATTATTGTAATTAAGAGATCGAATATTTGTGCATGAGAGAGTTGAGGAAAATGGCCAACATCTCATACCACCAACACCTTTGGGAGTATATCCAAGATTACTAGTGACCACATGGGAGCAGAACATTGGTAGGTACCTCTTTTGATATTTAATTCCCACATTTTAATGCTAGGTAGAATTAAAAAGTTAAGTGATTTTGTTGTTTATGGAAATTTGTAAATGATGAGGTTAACCTTGACAATGATGAGTTCACCTCTAAGAACAATGATGTTGCCATCTCTTTGGTAGGGTCATGGATTAAAATGGTGAGGTCATTACTTAATCATCATTCTCACCAATTTTGGTAAAAATTGTCAATTGAATGGTAGGAATGCTAGGTCAAATGATGAGATTGCTAGAAATAGAGAAGTCACCCTATCAAATGGTAGGAATGCCCTATAGATTGGTATATTTATAAACCTATGAAGGAAAATAATGAGGTAAATTGTTGGAATGTTGAGATCACCCTACTAAATGGTGAGATCATCAAGAAAATGTCAAGGTTTCTAGAAGGACTAAAATGATGTAGAAGAAGAGAAAAAGGGGTCAATACATGATTAGTTTGGGCCCAAAACTAGAAGAATTTAGGTAAAGTTGATGAATTAGATAAAAATGATTGACATGGTTCCTTATTTTTTGAATTGTAAGAGTGATTTGCGGTTATTAAAGCATGGGAGCAATGATATTGAGTGCTTTGATGATAGGGCATATGAACTGATGAGTTTGTGGGTGTTTTATAGGTCGTGGAGTTGTATCACTTGGCTTAGTTACCAGTGATTTATGTAGATCAAGTTTATCTATCAGCACTTGTAAAGAGGTGGAACTCTAAGAAATTGAACTTCCATTTACTAACTTGGGAGGCCATAATGACCCTAGACTATGTTCACAAGATACTATGAGTGGTGATGTAGGGTCACAAGATCACTTAGATGTTGGGAGGCTGACTAATCATGATGGAGGATTTTTTAGGTGTTATAGACCTAGAAATATTTGATGGTACCATAAATTTATATGATTTAGAGGACTTAGCTTAGCCTCCAGATGGTGGATTAGGAGTAGTAGTAATATGAGCTCTAGAATTGGTACTAGCAACAACATAGGGGAAAGTTCACCTAGAGGTGGTTATTTTGATGGCTTTTATCAATGACCTTATGATTATCAATAAAAGCAAATGTTTATTCAATATTAGCCTAATTGGAGTGGTATAGGAGATGTATGATCACTCCACACAATTTTCATGGGGTGCCCATCATTCTATCCCAACTTTATTGGGACCTACATATGATAGCTTATCAAATAGGAAAAGTATTGACCATAACAAACTAATCTAGGTCTAGGAATGGGAGCATATAGAGATTGATTAGATAGTAGGGCTGAGATATCAGTGAGGGCCAAGGGATCTAGTGGTTTTGGGTGGTATCTTATACATTTAGGTTTATGAGGCCATCTTGGAGATCTATATTTTTATAGACGAGCAATAGATGAGATGGTCAACATTGATTTTATTTGGCATCCCTATGTGGGGACATAATGGTATTGGATTGAGGACCTATTAATTATTGGGTTCATGATCACACCATGCTATATAATAGGTCACCATGAATTTGTGGTAGAGTGATATAGACTAAAATGAGTCCAATGATAGTTTAGATTTTTGTAAAATATTCTAGAGGGTCTACACTTCTTTGACCATGTGACCTAGGAGATTAGAGAGTGGGAGATTCTAGTGACCTAAGATCAGTATATGATATATTATGATAGGGTTCACACATATTATGGGATTATGTAGGTGTGGTGGTAGATGCTATCATGACTAATGCCTATGTAGCATGGTGGGCTAGTGCTTGGCCCATTAGTTTGACCACACCATGGCCTTAACATCTAGTCCTACATTAGTGATGGGTGAGATAAAAGAGAGATGGGGGTTAGGCCCCATTATAGGGAAAATTTTAGGTAATAGTTTATCCAGACATACCATAGGCCATACCATTATAGGTTGGTCATACCTAGGTTCAATAAGATATTCGAGGGGATACAAATATGGTTAATTTAGATGGGTAGAATATAGAGATGGGAGAGGTACTAGGTGGTGATGAGGTTCATAAGACAAGGTTATGAGAGGCATTAATCTCTAGTATAGGTATAATTATAGGCAAGATAATTCCCTCTAACATAGGTAGGTTCACACAGGACTAGGTATTGATTGATAGGTTGTATAAGGAGATCACTATATGGATATCAAAGATCATAGGCCTGTACAGTGATATAGTGAGATTATGTGCATAGTTGTCCACTATAGAGGGTAAGATGACCTATCTATAGGGACTCATCATAGATAAATATGTAGATATTGCTACACTAAGGGTCTAAGTAGCTTATCTAGCATGCGTACAGGCTCGGTTAGCTACTTGAGACATAAAGATTTTGATAGTGACATGTGAGTGTGATAAAGATTAGGGTGATTGGGAGTGACTAGTATCTTAGGTAGAGAGGCTCAAAAAAAATTCAGATGAGGCTTGATGAGCTAATATAGATAGCAGTTCAACTAGAGCCTTGGCTAATGTGATTATGTCTAAAGATGATACATTACTCATGAAGGATGGTGTCCTATATACTAATGATGAGATTACATACTAGCACACGTTATATGAGGTAGGAGTCCTGATAGAGAAAAGAGATCCATCTTATAGAGAATACTTGATATCCCATTGAACTAGTAGGATCTCAAGGTCTAGACATGCTATAGAGTCAGTATTTTTGATGGAAAAACCATCTTCATTATGAGTATTCATGGGAACACCACTACCACATCCACCACCATCTCTAACATCAAGTATTAGATAGATATTTTAATAGAGTCCCTTGAGAGACAACTAATATCAAAGATAATTTTATAGCTCCATATTATATTATGAGATGTATAGATAATTTATCAATGTATAAAACATTATTTTGATATACACACACATATACATACATACACATATATACATATGTATATATACATATACATATACATATACATACACACACACACACACACACACACACACACACACACACACACACACACACACACACACACACACACACACACACACACACACACACACACACACACACATTCTTCAAAATTAAAAGAGTTAGAGTATATTATTACAAATAGTGGTAAAAGATACATCTATTATTCCATAAATATGTCCATGAAAAAGTTGAGTCAAAATATCCTCAACAAAGATAGACTAAGGAGACAAAGCCTCAGCTTGAGTAGAAAAAACCACAAATATATAGGAGGTAATTAAATTAGCCTTTAAATAATAATACACATATTTTATGGATATCCCATTCCATTTTATATCTTTCCCTTTTTACTTTCTTTTTTAACTTCTTCCCATACCTCACGTGGCTACTCTACATTAACTATCTATAAAACTGTGTTCTGGTATTTTATATGAGGACTTCTCATTTAATTAAATTTTGTGTAGAGAACTAATTATTTATCCAAATATTATTTATTTGATTCATGATCTCTCTTCATCCCTCCTGGTATTGGCCCATCCTATTGATTTTCCTTGTTTCATTTCTCATTTTATTAGATTCCCCCTTCTATGGGAATGATTTCCTCAATATGTATGTTATTATCATTTATTTTTTGTTCCTTTGTCTCTATCCCATTCTTACATTCCTCTTCATGGATTTATTTTGTATCCTCCTCTTCCTCTTATGTATGAAATGACCACCATTTATAAGAATGTTTATACCCTTTCTTATATGTCGGTAAATTTCTTGCCTATGGACATGTTGTCTGGAGATGCCTAATAAGCTTATGGATATGACAATAAAAATATGTGTTCTAAAAATATATGGATTGGATATACTATATATTTCCACATATAATGATCATTTTTTTAGGTAGACCTTTGTTGAGGTCTATTTCTACATATATGTGTGCATATGTGCATAGTCTGGCTTACATTTTATCAATATCTATTTTAACAAACTTGCCCAAACTATCCCCAAGTTTTTTGATTTTTTGAAAGTTCTCATAAGATATATAGGGAGGTTTGGAAGCCTTACTAAAATTGGCATGATGGTGATAGAGAGTCAATTCAGATCAAAATCTAGGAACCATGGGGTGAGATATAAACCTACTATCCCCCAGAACCAAGGCCCATTTGAAAAAACTCTCTGGTAAGCATCCTCATTAAAAACGTGTATAATGAAAAAGCCCTTTGAAAAGAGGGAAATTTCATAAATTTTTGACCAAGTTGAATGCACCCACTGGAATAATGCTTTTATCATTGGCCAAAAACCATTGAATCTATAAATAACTACCTCATACTCTAGATTTTATCTATATACTATCACATCTTCCTTTGTTATAACTACAATCAGAACTACCTCTGACTATTCCACAATGTAGGCACTAGTTTGTGGACTGGGTATTTGGTATGCTTTTACTATCTTCTTATTTCTGTCTTCTAAAAATCTCCTCTAGTTTGGAAGAAGTTGCAACATCTTTATAGGATAACATTGGTGCCTTCTCATTGCCCATCGCCCCACCTCTTAGCCTCATAGTTTGGAATAAGATTGAATATTTAGTTATTCCATAGTTAGACAAACCATTTATATTCCCCAAATTTTTACATTTGTAAATAAGACATTGGAGATGTGCAAGGATCCCCATGTCTCTCTCAATCTATTGTTTTTATCCATAACACTATTTGATGGATTTACCAAACAACATAGTGTGTTTCGTTGGATGGATTTAATTTATATCTAAACTAATGTTGGTATCCTCTGATTACATCCTAAAACTTTATCTTGTATTTTTTTAAACACTTGGTCGACATCCTTATCACTATAGCTATAAATGTATTTCCATTTCAAACTATATGGCATCAAAAAAACCTACTTTATATTCATTTAGAAGTGTGTTGATGGTATTCCAGTGTGTCTGGAAATATACCTTGGCTGATTCTTTTTGATCTTAACTGACCCCTAAAATGGGTAAGAAGGGACCCTATGTCACAATTTTTGACAAGAGTATTTTACTTTCACCTCCTTTATTTGAGGCCTTAGAGAGGTTATTGTTTTACCTTTGGCCTTTTCATCCTTCCTTTCACTATCTTTCCAATTACCATGAATGATTTTGATCCATGTTGTAAAGGTCGAGAATATTTTTTTTTCCTATTGCCTTAATCAATACAACTCATCGTGAGTCCATGATTTTTCCAACACACACACACACACACACACACACACACACACACACACACACACACACACACACACACACACACACACACACACACACACACACACACACACACACACACACACACACACACACACATGTATATATATATATTTATATGTGTGTGTGTGTAACATTCATTTTTTGGCTCATTTCTACTTGTACATGGACTATTAATATTCTTTGTCTCATGATGTTTACATTTATTATGTTCTTGTTATGATATGATGATATATTCTAGTGTTAGGAGATGCACATCCTTAGTTATCATATGGATGTTGATGTATTTATTTCTCTATTTGATGTATGCATAGATGTTAGATGATAATTTAGGAAATTCACATCCTAAATCACTCATAAAAATAGTTAGTATGACTCAATGTGTGTCTTAGGAGATGCACATTCTACATATAGAGTCTTGTTTGTTTCCAATGTTTGGCTTTTGTTGTATGTATGATATGCTATTTAGGTAGTAGATATGTAGGATAGTGCTTTTAGATATGTTCTTTGGTTCCAAATTGACTATTGGACTTTGGAGCACTTGGTGTTTACTTCGATAAAATGAATTTATGCATCATAAGTATTAATATCCTAGAATAACATTATATTTCATTTTTAAATTGATCAGTTCAAATGTGAATATTTAAAACTAAATATAATGATAAAAAAAATCAAAACCAAAGTTGCAAGCATTTACGTTTTAAAAAAAACAAATCAAGGAAAATGATAAAAATAAGTATTTAAATACAAAAATGTAAGCAACCTTAAAATAAAGATATGAATTCTCTAGACTTAAGTAGGCAAAATAATGTACTAAAACACAAATAAACAATACAAAAAGCAAGGACAAATTATATATAACCTAGAATCAAGATATAAATAATAAAGACCCATGCATTAACAAGGTGTATATAAAACAAATAAGTAATAAAATAATTTAAATACAAATGTAAACAAGTCAATCCCAAGGTAAACCCAAACTTAAAAGGTTTACAAAATGTATTTAAACACAACACTAAAAACAAAATGAAATGAATTAATAAATAAAACATCCACAATACAAAATAGTAAGACAAAAGACAAGAATAAAAACACAAAAAACAACAATAAATAAAGACAAGAAAACACCAATAAATAAAACATAGACACAACAAAACACTAATAAAAAGAAATAAAAACAAAAAAAAAACACCAATAAAATAAAGTGATCAAAACAATCAAAATAAAAGGAAACAAACACAAAAAATGGTTAATCACAATGTTAGTACAAATAAAAAAATGAATTATCTATGTATGTGTAATAGAAGCATTACACTCTATGACAGGGTGACCCCTAATCTAGGTAATAAAGATACTAGTACAAGAACATACAAACAATGAGCAAAAAGTTTCCCCTAGGCTATAGAGAAATAAAGACACACAAACAAGATACCAAACATTGCCCTTAGGCCATAGGAGACAATGAAACAAAATAAACAAAATGTGGGGAATAAAAGAAAAGAAAGGGGTAGCCAATTTGAATCTAGATGCATTAGGAAAATGGATGCTGCCTACATATTTTTGTGGATGTAAGATCCAACATAAAATTTAGTCCAAATATAGTTCTCCTAGGATATGGTATAGAAGCAAATTGATGATATGGAAACATGATTAACATGTAGATGAATAATGTAATGGTCTCACAAAATCGTGAGTGCATGAAAAAAGAGAGGGATGACATTCATAATAATGAAAGTGTTAACACAAATAAATCATGCAAGCATGAGAGTATGGTTTAGGCTAGAACCACACTAAAAGGTAGGAGATGAGTATCCACAAATGAATTGAATTGGTAATTTAGAGTGTCTACTGCATCTATGGCTAAGAAAGAGAATAATCTCATAAAATGGAAAGAGCGTAAATAACTCAAAAAATGATGTGAGCATGGTCGAAACCAAGGGTGGAATAATTTATCTTGTTCAAATTAATAATGCACACAATAGTGACTCCCAATATGGTGAGAATGTACTGCTAAGGCCAATAATGATGGGTAAACTAAAGGACAAATGGTTACTTGTAAAATATCTAGGAATCATAGGATCCTTAACGCAAATAAGTGGACCAAAAAAATGAAAGTGTGATCAAGCTAACCCGAGATACCTCATGTATCCAAGTGATATCTACATATTCCATGAGGATCTCAATATGATTAGTTCTCCCAAAAATGGGAGGAAAAATACCAAGGTGATCTAGAAATAAACTGAATAAACAAGATGACACATTCTAAAAATTTTGATGGCTTTATATGTCACGTATAAATTCTAGGCCAATTTTCATGATTTTTTGATTTTTAAGGTTTTATAGATCATTTACCAATTTTTAGGGGTTTTTTACATGTCTCAACTCAATTGATAATGATGAAATACTAAATGGTCCAACTCACAAAATGGTGAGAACATGGCTTAGGTTGCTCACAAAATGGTGAGTGCATGGAGGATAAAAACTTGGCAATACTTTTTGTATTTTGTTTTATCATTTTTTAATGTTTTTGTGTTTTTGGGATAATCAATATAAATAAAGTTACATAGAACTTCTTATCCAAGGATATACACTTCCATAGGTAAGAGTTCAAATGATAGCTAAATCAACTACAATGATATGGTGACCACAACCATATTAAGGTAATAAGGTAAGGATAAAATATTATACCATGTAAGAGAAGTCAAAACGAACCATATAGTATGCTAAAACCATGTGATGACATACCTTGGTACACTTATCTACAAAACAAGATGTGGATACTGATCAAGTAAGACTACATCATATAATGGTCAATAAATGTATGTAGAATGTTAGTGAATCATAATCAGGATCATAATTGGTATTAGGTACAATGGTCTAGGTGAAAGTAAGATTAGTATAGATACACTAAAAAAGAAACTGTCTGAGTTACAATAGTCTAGGATACAATGGTCTAGGTTACAATAGTCTAAAGTTACAATGGTCTAGAGTTACAATGGTTTAGAGTTATAATGGTTAAGGTTATAATGGTCCAATTTATAATGGTCTAGGTTAAAATGGTACAAGATACAATGGTATAGATTACAATAGTGTAGGGTATAATAGTTCAGGGTTATACACGTCCAAGGTATAATGGTCCAAGTTATAATTATGATGGAAAAATAAGAAATTTCAACATAGGGTGCTCTCATGTAAGGGATATTATAGACAATGGTTCAAAAAAAAATTCAAGCATGGAAATGCTTGGGATATATAATTTTCATTAGTTCTATGATCTCTTCACCTATTGGAGTAGCCAATCTATATGCCCCTAAACCATAATTTGTTATAACCACGTATGGGCCCAACCAATTTGGATGAAACTTACCCTTATTTTTGCATATAACATTAGTGTTCTTTTCATTCTCTTTTGGGACCAAGTTTCCAATTTAAAAATCCCAAGGGATAATGAATTTTTTATAGTTATGATACAACTAATTATGATATGCTCTCAAATTGTCTAGGATAGCTAAATGCTTGCCATCAAGAAGTTCTAGCTCTTGTAACCTAGGAAATCTATAGTATTCATCATCCAAAATGTGTTTCAAAGATACATGAAGTGAAGGTAACTTGATATCGATCAATATAATAGCCTTTATGATAAACACTAGGGAATATAGAGTGGATCCTATAGAGGTAAAATTACTAGTGAGATAGGCCCACATGGAGGGAAATATTTATAAGTGATAACTATGTCTAATGTCATTGAAAATCTTCTTAAGGATTGAGACAATGGTTTTGTTAGATGCCTCATCTTGACTATTGCCTTGTAGGTTATATGGTGTGGATTTATTATGTTTAATTTTGAATAGGGTACATAGGGATTTAACATCATTGTTTAAAAATGAACCACCATTACCATATATGATTTGGGTTGGGATACCATAATGACAGATGATATGGTAATGGATAAACTTGGAAATTTGCTTCTGGATTACATAGTGAGAGGAATTGTCTCAATAGACTTAAAATACTCTATAGTAGTAAGAATGTATTTATGGCCATTATAATATGTTGGGGTTATTTTCCCAATGAGATCGTCACCCCATGTAGAAAATGGTCATGGTATAGTGATCAACTACATTAGTAATTACCATGTTTTTGGTAGGAAACACATTTCTTGATGTAATTATAAGCATAAATTTCCATCTTAGGCCAATAACATCTTGTTATAAGATATTTATTTGTGAGGACTACACTACTAGTGTGGGCCCGACTACACTACTAGTGTGGGCCCCACACATTCCTTGATTAACCTCTTTAAGTTCTAACATTTAAAATAGTTATAAATGTCTTGGTACCAAGGAGGTTCAATTAGGAGATTGGGACCATCAATAGTAAAAATCTTCTCTAAATCTAATCATATATGAGTAGGTTATAAAAGGTTCTTAATGAGAAACTAATACTCTTTAACACTACTAAAAAATTGTACCATGGAACCAATTGTTACCATTGCATTGATTTATTGGTTATTGGCCCATGGTACCTACTCAAATTATAGGGATTTGAAATCTAAATTGAAACTATCTACAATATGCTTGTATGGTATAATATTTTCATCTCTAGATTGGTGCTACTTTGTAGTATGATTAATGATTAACTAAGAGTCTCCATAAACCAATAACTATTAGATATCCCATTGTATTGCAAGATAAAGTCCTACAATAAGGGCTTCATATTCAACCATGTTATTAGTGTAGTTGAAGGTGATATGAAAGGCCTTGCGGATAAGGTCGCCTTATGGCATAAATAGTAAAATTCTACATCCAAATCCATGATATGTGAATGATTAATCAAAATATAATTTATAGTGCTCAAATTCATGAGCCACTTCTTTTATCATCATGATAGAATCATCTAGAAAATAAATTTTTAGTGGTTGAGTATCTACAATAGGAGATTCAAGAAGTTGATCTATGATGTCTTTCCCATTAATTTAATTTTGATTTTGGTACTCAACATCAAATTCACTCAATAGAATAACCCATTTATCCATGTGATATATAAGATTTGATTATGATAGTAAGTAATTGAGATGGTCCACCTTAGCAATGATAATAGTTTTATTATTCAACATGTAGTGTCACAAATTTTAAGAAGCCAATACCATTTCTAAATAAGTGTTCTTAATAAGTGAATAATTATGATCATATGCTATGAGTGTCCTACTTAGATAATAGACCATATGTTCTTTACCTTGTTCATCATGCTGGGCTAAAAGTTCCCTTAGTGTATTGTTATGTTGTTGATATATAAAGAAGTAATAACTAGCTAGGTGTTGGAGGTCTCAATACTAGTAGGTTGGCCAAGCATGTTTTTATTTTGACAAAAGTTTGTTTGCATTCAATATCCCACTAAAATGTGAAACCTTTATTCAAGAGGTGAATAGAAGGATGACACTTATTTTACATCTATGATATGAACATGTGAATAGATTGAATTTTGCCCTGTAGGCTATGGAGCTATTTTAGATTGGAAGGTGGAGGATTTTCTATGATGACCTTGAACTTATAAGGATCCACTTCAATACCTCTCTATGATAAAATAAATCCTATAAGTTTTCCTGAATTAATACCAAAGATACATTTTTTAGTATTGAGACAAACCCTATATTTACAAAGTCTCTCAAAGATTATTCATAGAATGTTGGAATGTTTGACACAGGCTATTTATTTTGTTATGATGTCATCAGCATAATCCTCAAATATATCATGCATCATGTAATGTAATATGACAGTCATAGCACATTGATAAGTGGCATCAATGTTCTTCAACCCAAAAAGCATGAATTGGTAATAAAATATTCCCCATGGTGTGGTGAACATAGTCTTATGCTAGTCCTTTGGTACTATCTTGATTTGGTTGTGCTTTGAAATGCCATCCATGAGGGACAATATTTCATAACTTAAAGTTGAATCAATAATCATGTTGATGTTTGGTAAAGGGAAATCATCCTTAAGACATGATTTATTGATGTCTCTAAAATTAGTACAAATGTATATGCTTTGTGTCTTTTTTCTACCTGGGACTTATTTGATATTTACTCAAAATAGTCCAATGATACTATGAATCCAACTCCCAATAATTTCTCTAGCTACTTTTTCACTAATATGGCAATGCATGGGTGCATCTTCCACAATTTTTTCCTGACCAACTTAGCATCTAGATGTACAACAAGTCAATGCACGACTAAGGTAGAGTTTGGGCCTAACATGTCTAAGTAAGCCCATGTGAATATATCAATAAAATCTCTCAGAATAGTTAAAATATAATCATGCTCTTCATAAGTGAGGGATGTTCCGAGATAAATAATCTAAGGATATTCATAGGTTCTAAAGTTCACTTCAATTATATTCTCTTTAAGGGAACTATCTTTTAGAATGGTAGGTAGTGTTTAATAGTGATCATCTTATTTATCCATTGGTTGTGATTCCCAAAGCTCATCATGGTGAGAGGAATATGAGTTTTCCAATTTTGGTAATAGCCAATTGACAAATTTCCCAAGAAATTCAAGAGTAAGATGTTTAAAGTATTTATGTTGTTAATAAGCAATACTAGAATTGACTATAAATCTTGGACTTTGTGGACACAACACTTCCTATGGAGGTGAACAAACTTCCCCATCCAAGAGCACCTAAAATAGGTTTTAACTCAAGGTCTTATCTTTATCTTTACTATTTACCTAACTTATAGGCACTTCAAATAAGTTTTAACCTAAATATCCTTATGTTTTGTCTTTTTTATGACCAAGAAAGTTTGCTTACTCTCCAAAGTAGGCGGTAGGGTCCAATGAGAAGTCAAAACCTTGTTTATGATCACCAAATGGAAATCCATCTCTAAGGTCCATGTACTCGACAATACATTCATCATTTTGAAACTAATCTAAGGGTATAATAGATTTTTTATTATCCCAATCAATAAGGTTAAGATGGAAAATGGTAAGTGGGTAATGAACTATGATAGTCATAATGGAATTGAAATCAAATAAGTTGGTATCATCTAGCTCATTATAGGCATTATAATAGGATGTTGTTTCATTTTTGGGAGTTTACTTATTATTCAAAAAAGAGTAATCACTTTTAAAAGATATGAGGTCACCCCTAGGTAGTATAAATATGAGACCTTGATTCATACTAGGTTTATCAATAGATAAAGGTTCAAGAATACCTTGCTCACATGACTTTATGAATTTAACTGGATAGTAAAAACTATCCATGATTCAATTAGGGATAGGGTACTTATGATTCTGAAAACAATTGGTGAAGCCATTAGCATACAACCAATCCCCTTTAGTAATGGCCTATTGATCCTCATTTAGTGAAGTGGTTGGTACAAATACTATTGGATGATTTTGTGTGTTTTTATTTTGCCTAATCATGTTGGGCCTACAATAATTTTGTGAAGGTTTGGGTCTTCCATAGGACTTGGGTGATTTTGGAAACTTACTAATATAAAAATCATCTTTCAAATGGTACATATAAATGTGGATGTACTCAATAATAATATGGTTTGCAAAGGTTATGGGAAATTGATCGATCAAAGTGGAAATAAGATCACTAAGGTAAATATAATTAGATTTATGTGATTTAGAAACTATTTCTTTATTCTTCTTAGATACAAATTTAGAACTAGGGCAATAGTTATAATTTTTGTATTCAACCTCTAAGTGTTAACAATTTATTATGGCTATAAATCAACATAAATAGTGACCTCAATTACTGAATGGGAGACTTTAAGGCATTAATGAAAGGTAAAAGGGATAATGCATACTTCATGGATCCAAGGATTACTAAGAAGTAAATTATAAGTAAATTCAATGTATATGACATGGCACAGGGTATCATGGGTAATAGGCCCAACAAGATTGGCAAGAAAATGGTCCCTAAAGTCTCTATTTCAATGATATTGTATATTTTGATCATGAATGGTTTTTTTTGAATATATTTGGTGGTATATCTTAAGTATTATATTAATTTTAGTGACACTATATTCAACCACAAACTATTATCTATAAGAACCTACTTGATCTTATGATGTGTGATAATGACCTTGATATATAAGGTATTATTATGGCTAGGATAAAGGGAAGACATATCTCATTTATCAAAGGTAAGTTTCTATCTTGGAGATAAATGTACCATGAGTGTTTGGAATTATCTTAAATTAATGTCTTCAGGAATAGTGGACTATTGGAGGGAGTCATTTAATATAGTTATGTGAACTTTTGACATATACAATAGATATAAGATAACCTTAGTTAGCACAATGTTTGGTTTAGGGTTGGAATACATAGGGTTTAAATTTGGCTCAATGTTAGAAGAAGAAAAAGGGCCTTGAAGGTTAACTCACAAGTTTCTAGTTTAAACTATATAATTTCTAATCAGAAGGGAGTGAACATATAAGAAGAATTGGGTAATAGACTAGAAATAGTAACCCATAAAAACTAAAATGCAACAAAATTGATTGAACTTGGTGTGACCTTACTTGAAGAAGAGGGTGATGACACTAAAATAGAAGGACCAACACTTTAAGAAGCATAGGATGGTTCACATGTTTTTACTATAATAATGGTGACATGATTACTATAAATACACGCCGTAGTATTATTATAATCATACAACATGGTGTTATATCCCAAGTTATTAGCTTGGGAATCATGATTCTAATTGTCATTATGTTGATTTAGTTTTTGAGCTTGTCTTTACTAACTTTGGCCTTGGCCTTAGCTCTAATTATTCATTTTTTATTTTTGATTGTGTTTGGGAAATGCATCCTTATAAATTCCCATATCCTGATTTTTGTTTTGTACATCAATAAATGGCATGGAAAATAAAATGATGAAAATTATATAACTCATCTTCCTAATACCAATCATGTTTAGGTTGATCTTCAGGAAAGGGTTTTAACATAGGATACACTACTACTATTTTCTATAATACTACATCAAGATGTTCTCTTATCTCATTGAATGGTCTATATTTGTTGAATGATTTGCATCGAGGTGTTCTTTACAATATGTTTAGTGGATTAGGCTATACATTTGGATATGGTAGATCTTACACCATTTATGCATGCCATGATTCTATTACTCCATTACCCACCATGTTCTTGTTCTTATTAAAAACCTTAGGTTTCTCAATAGTAGTAGTTTGAACAGGTAGTTAAGGTTGATTGGATGTTTGATACTATGAATATATTTTTGTAAGGCATGTGGTGACAAGCACATTCTCAATCTGCACACCCTTATCAATAATTTCCTTGAATGTGTTGGAACATGTGAGTATCAGATTATGGGCCACCTCATGGTGTAGGTTCTATGCAAAAATGTTAGCTAGTTGCTTGTCTAGCAAGTTGTGTTGAAAATAACCAACTAGCACTCTCCCCTATTGTAGATATGCCACAAATATTTATCCATCTCTTTGTCTAGATTTTCATAAGTTAACCATTATCAATTCATGCTCAATGTTATAAAATAAGTGGTAAATTTTTTTTGATAGATCATTAGAATTTTTCATTGATCCCTTAGGCAATTTGAGAGCCATTCTAATGCTTGTCCAACCAAGTTATAAAGAAGCAAGCATATTAAATAAATGTTGTTATATGTTACCTCTTGGCATAGCATAAAGAAGGATTAAATGTGTTATTTAGGGTCACCTTCTTTTACCTTTGTACTTATCAAACTTGAGTGCCTCAAAATGAGGTATAAAATGTACTTGAAGAATGTTTATGTCAAATGGATAAGGACATATATCATCAAACTTATATTTTTTTAATTCAGTTTCCTTTTTCAATCCTTTTGACTTTCTTTCATCAAATTCCACTCTTGCATGTTTGGTGCATTTTTTGGTGGAATATAATTTTTATGGGTAGGAATGTACCCATTTTCATGGTCCTATAAGGGATATGAACCCTTTGAACAAAATTTTGATTTTGGCTTATCCTTGGATGCGAATAAGTCTAACATTGTTGGTTTGCAATAAATTATTTTTGGTTCCTAGATGTTTGATATTGATTCCATATAATATACTATTGTGAACTATAGGAAACCTATTGGTTTTGGGGTAATTATTGTCAATTTATCAAAGTATGTTATCATTGTTGGTTCATAAAGGTAACTTCTTATGTACAAGAATAACTTGTTAAAGTGTTTTTTAAAATACCCCCAACCTATGATGAGTCCTTAGCAACATGTTTTTATGATTGGGCAAGAATATCCTAATGGTTAAATAAAGCACTCTCTATATCAAGTGGAACTTGATGCAAAGTATCTATAGGTTTATTCTATTTAGGATAATCCATAAGGTCTTTATCAGATGTAGGATCAACTAAGGCTCGCTACATTTGGTCTAATTTTGGTTCTTGCTCTATAAAAACCATATTATCAATTTAATTTAGAGATAAATAATTTTTTAGGTCTATGACAAATTGATTGGCATACTATTGACTAATTTACTAGATTTTGGTAGCAAGATCTTAATCATTTGGGGAGGAGTACACAAGTGGTTATTTCACCTTGCTAGTAGAAGTAATGTTTGATTTTGTGACATGAATAAGAGATATGATAGTGGTTTCTCCTCTACTAAAACAAGTGTATGTAATTATTCTATTTAAATATTAGGTGGAATTTGAGCTCCCAATTCTATCAACCTTGGATGATATTCATCTTTATCCTCTATAGGTTATTTTCTAAAGTAACTATGTTCAAATCCTACCATAGTTGGGATGTACTCAAATATTATGGGGTGATCTTATCCATCATAATAATTATATTCCTCATAAATATGTCCATAAAATACCCAACTATGAGTATACTTTTTCATGTTTTAAAATAGTTTTCTACTTTTGTAAAATGTTTTGAGTTGTGGTTTACAAACGTCAAAAGGTGTTTGGAATCTAAGATCAAAAAATACAAGGAAGAATTTGGGTCAATAATTAGAAAGGAATGTCATGATTCCACATAATTATAAGAAATAAATATTGATAATAATTAAACTTATTTGGTTGAATATGGAAATTAGAGGAAGGTACAACCACCTTAGAACTTAGGGTGTAGGCAAGCATAAGAAAACTTAAATTCAAATTATGTTAATACTATAAAAATATGAACATGGTCATGGTGGTCTATGAATAGAAAAAATAAAAGAATATTAAAGTGATGAATAATCTTAGGATGTGAATTAATAAACCTAGGATATGAATTAACACAAGAAATCCTAAGTACAAAACTAAAAATAAATGAATAGCACAATGGTGCCACATAGAAAATAAATTCAAATGGTCAAATAAATTAGAGCATGAGAAAATTTAAGATACGATAAGTTCAAAAAAGAGTATAATGGGTAGATTCTATATAATTTACTTCAAACAAAATATAAATAATTTCCCAAGTTACTCAAACCATGCACAAAAGGTGAACCACCCAAGTCCATGTTGTAGGCAAGACTCTAGTGTAGACTGATCGTGTTTTGGTTTAGAACTTAGAAAGGTAAGATTTCAAATTTGAAATAAAATACTTTATAATTTCAAGTGATGAATAGTATAGACTCAAATAAACAACATAATAATGCTTTTTTTGAAATACAAACACAAATGATTTGATTCATTTTTTAACAAGGATAATTTTTTTTAATCAATTTGACTAGTCTAATACCTAGTTGTTTAAAATATGGTGTCTAATATGTGTTTTGGAAATGTTTTGGTTATTTTTTTAATGTTTCATATACACACAAATAGTTTTAAACTCAAAAATAATGCAAGTAAACAAGAACAAGAAAACATCAAAGTGTACATTCTATCCTAGAAACTGATAAGGTTGCTTTGCACCATTGGATTCTATTGATATACTCCTTCTTGAGAGGAAAAATGTTATTTATCTAATAAATTTAGATGAACATGAAAAGTAGGGTTGTTTAGACCCCCTCTTATCTCAATAAATTTTACAGTGGTATGGAACTTTGTGCTACTTTCCCTACATCAATAGTACTCCATGAAAAATGGGGTTTATCTAAAAACTAAAAGTTATGATTGATTTAGATGGCCCTATATATTTGACTAAAATTAGGGTGTAACACATCATTTAGATCCAAGATAATTAGCTTGTTTTAAAAATGTCTTGACCTTTTTATAATCACTACATCCATTAATTACTTAGTGTAGTGCAATGTCTAAATCAAACCATTATTCCAAGGGAAGTGATTACTAATAGAGTTAGTTTTAATCACTCAAAACTAACATCCTAATGATTCACCAACTTAATTTGTATACCCCACCATGTATTAGGGTTGAAATAATAATGAGAGATTAATTCTCAAGTCAAGACTTCCCTAAAGAACTTATGGGGAGGTGATGAGAATCTGCCCATAAGCCAATATATAATAAATAAAAAAATATGACTTGAAAGGTTATTTTAGGATCACCTATGTCACTTGGATCTTGGGGAGTTCCTTTGTGACATTCCATCTATGTTTTGAATAAATGACAATGAAATAATCAAAGTTATTTTGATCACTCCAATTCCCTAAAGGGGATAGGGGGAGAGAATACATGTTAAGCTTGGTTTGCAAAAATAACTATCAAGTCAAAGAAATTTGAAACTAGTTTAACCAATGAACAAACAAAAAATGGAAAAACTCTTAAGAGTCCTAAGCTACCATGAATGTTCATTTTAAGCCTAAATTCAAATGTGATTGAAGTTTGCCTTTATTTTTGAAAAAATTAAATGAGTGAATTGTTTTAATCCTGTAAAATAGAGTGTTAGTAGTAAATCAAGGGTATATGATATCAAAATGAACTTGAATCTTTATATTTTAACTCTCTATATTTTTGACATAGGGTGATCTCATCATTTTGTAGAGTGATCTCACCATTCCATAGGGTGACCTCACTATTTTAAAAAGTGATCCCACCATTTCATAGGTTGATCTCACTACAAATTTTGGTCTAAGACAATCTCATTGATGATTAGATGACCCCACAATCCCATGGGTCAATATTACCAATCCATACGTAGATATTTCCATTTGACAAATCAATCCTACCATTCCATAGGGTGATCTTTCTACAAATTTTGGTCTAGGATGATCTTTTTGGTGATTAAATAACCTTGCCATTACATAGGTTGATATCAATAATATACAATTCGATCTCACAAATCTATAAAAAAAACACAAAGAGAAAAAAAAAAACACAAAAATCCATCTCATTATTTATACACATGATCTCATTGTTACTCAGGGTGATCTTGTAATTCCATAGGGTGATCTCAATGATGTTTAAGATGACCTTGCCATTTAAAAGGCAATCTCACCATTTGGTCAAGAAGATATAAAATGTTAAAATTAGAAATAAAAAAGAAAAAATGGAATCAAAATATGGCTCAAATTCATAATTATAAAGATAAAATGATATGTGAGATGCATGGTCCCATTAGGTGTGCCAAAATTTAGAATATGATTATGAAGCAAGTTAGTGCATGTGTTAGTAAATAAAACCCAAAATAAGCATAAACAACATAATTTGATATGCCTACTCCCTTGAGTGGCAGTGTTAATGAACTCAAGAAACTAATTACTAAATTAAGATAAGTAATAACTTCCAATTAAAGGCTCTCCTTAAAAAATTATTAATAAATGTGCTTATGGATAGATTTGGTGTTTCAAGTCTTCATCAATGTGATGTAGCATGCACTTTCATCATCTATTAGTTCACCAATGGATTTGGTTCCTTGATATGTCAATTAGGGGGAATGAGTGAATCTTCTCTAGTATTATTTTTGCATAATAACATTGATAACTGAAGCTTAAAAGTTATGTCCATGGCTCATGTATTTATAGATTTTCTAAAATTTTGAGAATCAACCATGACCATCCATCTTGAGATCAAGATGTGTCACCAAGGATTGATTCAATTTTGGATGACAAAGAAACTAATATTTGGGAACAAGTGAGAATTAATGAGGCTTGGGGAGGCTTAAACTTGATATTTATCTTCATTAATGCCTAATGCTTGACACCCATTCGATAATGTCATGGTGATATCAAGGGTGAGATATTTTGACTTATGAATTTCTAATATTTGATATTTAATAACTTTCCATAGATTTTAAACTTAAGATTTTAATTTGGTTTTGATTTGTTTAATAGATTTAATTAATAATTTTGTAATTCTTGGAAGTTAGTCACATTTTAATCAAAATGGTCAAATATGTCAATTTAATGAGTCATAATTTGATTGGATTTGAATCATAAGAACATGTTAGTTGTGTATAGGGTAATACCCAAGTTAGGGTATTATAGACATGAATTAACAAATTCATGTGACATGTGTAGTTGAATTAGAAGATTTTAGTGGTACATGACATCATTTTTCTTGGTCAAAATTTGACTTGAAGTGAGTTAGGAAAAGATAATGATTCCATATAATGTATTTCCCCAATCAAGAATAAATTAACAATAATCAACACTTGCACATGATGTGTGCAGATGAATTAGAATATTTTAGTGATTTTGGTTTAGATTATGCATTGTTACAAAATGTCCTTTAGATTTTAAATTTAATCATAATAGTGATAAGAATTATATGTCTACAATAATTAGTTATAGATAACTTTCATTACAATAGCACCAAGGTTTGCATGAATTTAACCTATGTGTTTGTTTATATTTAAGCCTCATTATCATAATTGGGTTCTCGGTCATCTCCTCATATCCCTCAAATGAGTGATTCAATCTCTAACTCAATTAAAATTTCAACATAGGGAGTATTTTTTATCTATTTTGCATAAGCTAATTTGAAAATGATTATGGGGTAGACTTAAAAAGAACAACATTTTAATTTCATTTTCAATACCCTATTTTAAATGAATGTGGATAATGTTGGGGTGTGTGAAATTTTTAATTAAGGTTTATAAATAAATACTTTAAACTTGAAACCCTATATGTGGAAGGCTAAGTTTATTTTGCACAAAGACTAATCATTTGGTAAGTTAAAGATGAGATATGGTTTATAATAGAAGATATCAAGTTAAAAAAAATTTAGGAGAGGGATGAGGTGTTGTGTAATATGGACCCCATGTGGATGGGGAATATAATTCATTTGAATGTTGTGGGTACATGTGAAAAATGGAATGGAACATGATTAGTTCATGTGAAAGAGAAATGCACTGTAATGGAGAATAGGAAACATATAATAAAATATCCATGAGTAAGAAGATGAATTTAAGGATTGAATGTGAAATAACTTCAATATGGAGAAATATGTGTAGACCCTAAGGATATATAAAATATAAAATTACCTAAATATGATTCCAACAGAAACATTATTTTAAAATGTAGACACATAAATTTGGTATTAGACACTTGAAAACATCAATTTTGACATATTGACTTGTGCATACTTATTTGGATATTGTGATAAAAATTCTGTATCCACCCACTTATTGTCTTGGACAACCCGATTTACCAATATAAATATTTGTGATCTCCCTCAACCATGCAATAATAATCCATAATAATAAGTAGTATGTCACCACATTGTAGATCATTATTTTTCCCTCTTTGGACACTTTTAGAAATACTCTAATAGTCATAATTTTTTTTAGGTGTCCACCTATATATAAAAATTTAACATCTACTTTAAAAATACATACATCTCCCTTAGGTCAACCTAGGCACATTTCACATGTGGGTTATGGAGAATAAGGACCCTGTTTGAGTTCTCAATTCATGCATAATAAATGTGTATCAATTCTTTCATTGTCAAGTACTGAAGACCATATTTTAGTATCTATAGTCATATATGAAAAAATTTCATTATAAATTTGTGTTTGATGTATAGATATAATCATGTGAACATTATTTTTTTCTTGATATAATGTTTTAACAAAGGGATTTTGAAAATTTTCATCCATTGATTAGACATAAAGATATATTTTTTGTATGTCATATTATGGCCATCAACATGGATATTTATAATATTGATTAGGTATTTTATCTTATTTATTATGTTATAACATCTATTGGTAGAATGCATAGATGTTATATGGTAATAACAATATTTATTGACATTATATTCATTAGGTATTAGTTAATAAGCATCAAATTGATATGATGAAGTTGGATAAATAGATTTGTAGTCAAGTAAGCATTTAAGTACTTTGTTAGGAGGTCCAAGTAACTTTTTTATTTTTATAAAATTCCTAAAATGTTTAAGGAAAATATTTTTAGGTGGTTCTGAGACTTTGTTTATGGTTTTTTACTCATTGTTAGCTTGAAAATTTGGAGCATCATTCATTTTAGCTTTGAACATTTATTTTACATGATATTTGGAGTTAGCGGGGGTAAAACTGTTAGATGTATATTTGAGCATATTATCCTATAAAATTTTGATCCCATAGTTTTGAATCATATGAAAAAATTTATTTAAATATTGGAAAGTATCGAGCATAACTTTGTCTCTTACTAGTTTAGTACAATTATAAGATAAAATATGTTTTAGCTCACTATCAAGGATTTGATGCGACATATTTGTAATGATAGTCTTGAAATTAAGTAAATATTCCATAAATTTCTCATGGAGACATAGTTTTAGTTGTTAAATTTGAGAAATTGTGACTTCTTGCTAATGTATATAGAAAAATGAGCTAGGAACATGTTAGCTAGATAATGAAATCAACACATGGAACATGTAGGTGAAAAAAATAACCAACTCAAATAATATTCTTTGATAGTTATAGGTAAAATATCAGTCATAATTAATTCACCTTGAGAAACAAAAAACATGAATAAAAATAAGATATAATGTGATGTGAAAGATCACCTTTGTTGTTTTATTGATCAAAATTGGGCATTAGAAATTTGGATAGTAAAAGATAATTAAGGACCTTATGATAAAATGGGTTGTGTAAAAAGATGAGAGAGGTAACCACATGATGAGACTTTTGACATCCTTGAGATAATTGTGTGATTTTTAATTTCATAGATTAATGTTATTTTTGTGTCAATGGATCTTGAGATATTTCAATATGTGCGAGATCTATTGTAGGATTAGAGGCTTGATTTGTATCTTGAATATGAATAAGACTAAGAGATAAAACATGATTAAGTATTTCATGATGGTACATAAGTATATGGTTTAGAAATAAGAGGCACTAGAGAAACATTAATATATTTAGGAAGAGTAGGAGTAACATCAATAGGAATCACACTAGGAATAGGAATGAAAGGATTAGTATGAGCTCTATAATCACCACCCAATGTATAAATAGAACCTCCAATATGTGGATTATAAAAATTAAAGGGAACATAAGTATCATTCTAAAGTGCAGGTTCTTTATCCCTAATTCTCTTTTGCACTGATATTAACTTATGTAACATAGGTTATGTTGATGACAAAAAATGGCATGTCAATGAGTTGACCATTTTACCTATCGTGAAGGTCAAGGTGGAATCATACCAATATAATAACAAGGGTCTAAATAATAAAATTGATTTCAAATATGTAGAAAATGGGGTTTTAAAGTGATATGGGAAAAATGATCAAGTAAAATATTATGTAATTCTCAATTAATATTTATAAATCAAATATCAAATAAGGAATCAAATTATAGTTATGTAATATAACCTATCTAATAGAGAAAGCCTAAGAACTAGATAATCTTTGGAAATAAATATTTTTGATCCTTTGTAATTATGTTTTAATCAATTTTTTATAAGTTGTTGATATTTTTTTAGGCTCAAAATATATCCAAAGAAAATAAACTAAAACAACTAAAAGTTAAACAAAATAACTAAAAATGAAGACCAAACATTGAAATAGAAATGAAAAAACATAATAAAAACTCAAATCTGATTATAAAGAAAGAAATATGTATTCCTCTATCCATTGATTATAAAGAAAGAAATTGTAACTTAATCTAATTTAATTCTATTAAATAAAATATCTAAGCATGAAATAAAATATTAATTTAATAATGCATACAAATCTAATGACAAGACTAAGTAAATCTACATATAACAATACCTTTATAATCTATAACATAATAATGTTATTAAATCAAACTAAGTAAAAGGAATCAAACTAAGTAAAAGAAATGAAAATCTTAATCTAAAAAATAAATAAAACAAATGTAGAGTTACAAAAATAAAGATCATTGTTTACAGAATACGTAATAAATAAGGAAATTTAAAACTAAACAAAAATAAAAATCATGGATAAAACTAATGGAAAAAATACATGAAAATGAAATTTAAAAAACTAAGTAAAAAGAACTTCAAACGAAAGAAACTATAAATAAAAAGAATCAAGAATTTATTCTAATCTAAGAAATAAATAAAATTAAACAAGGCTAAATCTAATAAATAAAAATAAAATAAAATGTGAGTCTAAAAAATAGAGTCATCTTAGAAAAAAATTTGAAGAAATTTTATTTGAGAAACAAACATTTAGTACAAACAACCTTCAAAAAGATAATTATTTATAATTGAGAGAAAGGGAAAATGTCTCACAAAGTGAGACATTCATAATTATTTGGTTCAAGTACACAACATTATTTTCATAGGATTGTGTAACTAAAATCATCTAAATATATTAGGCCTGATAGACTTTAGATAATTAATTTATAATCTAGATAAAAAACCTAGATATACCTATGCTAAACAAGTAAGTTACTTACCTGTTAGAGATTGTATTGTTTGATCTATCCAAAAATAACTATCTAATCTCAAGGATTGTTTACACAAAAAGATAAGTAATATGAAATATGAATAAATTTAGGGCTCTTCAATACCTTTAATGTTCCTCTCTTGTGTTGTGACTTTGATTTGTTTATAAAGTTATCTCTTGGGTATAGCTATAAAATAAGTTAGAACTAAATTGTTAATTAGTTATTGTTAACATTAATTAACTTTAAAAGTTAATTAGTTAACTTATAACTTAAAATTTTAATTTTAGACTTTACAAATTTTAAAAGATCAAATCAGTTAAATAATAGATCAATAACAACTCTAAAAGGTGGGGGGTCATGACTCATAAGAATACTATCAAAATAAACATTTAATATATATGACATGCATAATATTTACTAATCATTAAATAAAATTAAATACTTAAAATATTAAATTCCATAATCATTTCATATAATTTTAAGGAATCAAAAAATTCATTCTACATAAAAGTAATAACATGTCTTATCATAGTTGCAAAAATCTGATATGAAAGTAATGAAAGTATCACCGTATCACAACAAATCAAAATCAAAATATTTAACATGCAAAAAAATTCATTATAAATATAAACAAATAATCAAATAAATAAATGGATCTCCCTTGTCAATCAATTATTGTGTATACTCCATTAGTGTAGTGAGAATCACCACAAACTTTGTGCCCCTATAATCATCAACTTCCGACTTGACTTTATTTAATTTTTTAGTCCATAAATGTAGAGATATAAGTTTGATAGCATGTTTCCTACTTCATGAAGTATGTATTTGAATTTTAGGTGAGGTAATTATAGTATTAAGCATTAGGTAATTTTGTTTGATGCGGTATTAGAGCATTATACAAATTAGGTTTAGGTAATGAAGCATTATGTGGATCATGTTGAAAAATAGAATGCATATGATGAGAAGACTAGCTTGGAGTAGCTCATCTACAAGGATGATATCTTCCATAATATCTTCTCAAACCTTCATTACTTGAAAAGGATAAATAATTAGCTGTAAATGGGTCAAGAATATTCTAAAATGTGGTATTAAAAGCCTCAGATTGAATGGACACGCATGTTTCATGGTTAAATGGTTAAGGAAACATGTTAGTCACCCTACGACCATGAAAATATTGACCTCAAAATCCACCTCGATAAGGAATTCCCTCACTATGTTGATCATCACCCTAACCTCCTGCATTTTTACAAGAATGATATGAATTTGGATTCTATCTTGACATCTTTTACTAAAGAAACTGAAATATAATTTCCAAATTTTACACATCAAGAACTTGCTAAATATAAGATTCTCATTATAAAATAATAATTTGATAATATTTAAAACAGAATGATTAAAATTATAACATTTGTCAAGATTCTAACCATATAACCTTTAATGAATGTAAAAACTATTAGAAGTTTAGTAGATTGTATCCCCACCTGGACATAGTGAGTTTTTTTGGCTATATATAGAGATAGAGTTTCTTTGGCTTTGGATTTTTGGCTATGGCTATAGATAAAGATAGAGATAGAGTTTATATTAAGTTTAG